>CAMKVN010000104.1:0-42261 GCA_946474995.1 Funneliformis geosporum
TTAATCTTTAAAACTAATAATTTTTTTAAAATTAATCAGGACCAATTAGGACCAATTAGGACTTTTACCAACCCTATTCCCAATGGGGAGTTTGAAATTTGGAAAACAAAATTAGAAGCTTGCCAAATTTATCAAGATTAGCTTTAGAATTTTTTTTTTCTTTTAGGCTTCTTTCCAAAAAAAACCTGCTAGCAATTTTAAAGCTCTGATGATTAGTTAAACCAGTGGTTGTAGTTCCTTTTTCTCTATTTGCATCGCTTGGAATTATAAACGAGAATATACCAATACAAATATTCTTAGCTTAGTGATAGACAGCAGAAGATTCAATTGCTGCTTTGAATTTTTTGTATTTTAATAATCAAATTTAGTAATGGCAGTATAGTTATAATACATTTTAAATAAGTAATTTGATGAAATTGTCGCATTTTTTTTTGATTTTTTAGCATTTTTTGTAAAAAAAACAAAATTAACGAAGCATATAAAGTAGGCATAATTTGAGTTTAGCGAATGTGAACCATGAGGTGAGGATAAAAATGTCCCCCTCTTTTCTTCATAAATTTATTATTATATTATGATATCAAAAGTTGCTGGATTCCATTTTTTAAACGAGATTTGTATAGTGAATAATAGTAATGATTTAAATTTCACATTATAGATTGAAACTACTATGATAGGAACATATAAATAGGTTTATTTCAATATCATATAAATAGAGCAGTCATGATGTATAAGAAAAAAAAAATTAACGTGTAATATAATAAATACAATATACATTAACTAATATACAAGCTCCTCATTGTTTCAATATTATCCTCCTTAATAATCAAACACTATTGGTATAAACGAAAGCCAACTACAATATCAAATTCGATAACAAAATAATATTTATACTTAGCAAAATTTTATTACTTTCGACCTACCATAATTGATACACTTCTCAAATCTGATTCATCTCCTTCATTATATGAACCACTAATGTTAATGAAGGTAAAAAGAATATGGAATCAAGGAGTAGCTAAGATACGCAATGTATTGGTATTTCCGAGACCTAGAAAGAGAATTATTAAATAAATATATAATTTTCATTAAATTCTTTCATCAATGGAAAAAAAAAAATTCGAACAACACATACCTCCTTTCCAACCTTGAATAGCAATAACAGGATCACCACTTTTTAGTATCTTGAGTTCAGAAGCACGATGTATACCCCATTTAATTCTATTTTCGACGTCTTCTTGCCAATCTTCATCCTTAGGTTGATCGTAAATAAAAGGATAGCATCCTCTAGAAAGATGAATTTGTCTAGCGGTTTGTTCAACCCTTGTCACTGTAATGATTGGACATCTTGGACGATATTTTGATACAAGCCTTGCCGTATCGCCGCTTGTTGATAAAACTAGAATACATCCAGCATTTTGTTCATGTGCAGCAGATACTGCAGCTGATGCTACTGTTTCTGTTGTTCCTGTTGGTACAGGTGCCATCGCTCTCAATTCATTAAATAAAGGTGGATAGCAAATTACTGATTCAGCAATTACACATGTGTCATTCATCATTTGCACTTTTAAAAAAAATAAAAGGGTAAGCACGTATTACCTAAATAAAAGATATTTAATTAATCATATGTTACCAGCTTGAATAGGATAAGATCCCTTGGCTGTTTCACCAGAAAGCATGACACAGTCGGCACCATCTAGTACGGCATTAGCAACATCACTAACTTCAGCTCGCGTAGGTCTTGGATTGAACTATAAAATAAAATGGAAAAAAATTGTCGAGTTATTCAAATAATTAGACAGCAAATGATTTATTTACAAAAAACATTTATCTAAATGACATTTATTTACAGTCATGGACTCAAGCATTTGCGTGGCACTATAGTCAAAAATGAATAAAAGGTAAGGTTAATATATAATTTAACGATCCCTCCTTTTTTTCCTCTCCCATTGAAGAACTTACCAAACGACAGGTTTGCCAGCGATATTACATTTAGAAATAATCTTCTTTTGGGCAACAAAAACATGAGAAGCTGGTATTTCAATACCTAGATCACCACGGGCTACCATAATACCATCAGATTCCTTTAGGATATCATCAAAATTATTTAAACCTTGTTGATTTTCAATTTTGGAAATGATTTTAATGGATTTCCCCCCTTCGCCTAAAATCTTTCTAATGTCACGAACATCTTGTGCGGTGCGAATAAATGATGCAAATATCATATCAACCTTATTCTCCACCCCAAATAGTATGTCATTTTCATCCTTCACCGAAACGGCCGGTAAATCTACATCAGTATTAGGTAAATTGACTCCTTTTTTGCTACATAATTTACCATTATTCAAGGCTTTTACTTTAACATGATCTTCATGAATTTCAAGTACTTCGAATGAAAGTACACCATCATCTACGTAAATTCTCTTTCCGACCTCGATTACTTTGGTAATGTTTTTATAATCGACATACATTACTTTTAAATCACAGCATTCAGCGTACTCATCATTTGTACTAAAAATCATTACATGTCCTGAAGAAATTGGAAGCTCAACATTATCACGCATAACACCAGTTCGAATTTCAGGTCCTTTCTGCGTATATAAAAGAGGATTAACACTCCGAAGCTTATTTGGAAAAAGCACAAGTTCAATATTTTACCGTATCAAGGGCAATAGCGACAGGTCTACCGGGGTACACTATTAAGCAGCATAGATCATATTAGTGGATTGACCAGTTAAAAAGAAATAAAAAAATCATCCAACTTACTTGTCGCATTTTCACGTGTGTGATCGATAACAGATTTGTGGTACTGATAAGAGTTAATATCTAAACTGAGTTGATCAAAAAGTCAAAAAAAAATATGAATACTTACTTCGTGAGAACCATGTGAAAAATTCATTCTAACAATGTTCATTCCAGCATTACGCAGTTGTTTGATACTTTCAGCGCTATTGGTTTTTGGGCCTATTTTCAAAAAGAAATAAATTTAGTGATTTTCAAAATAATCGATGAGGTTAAAGAATTTGTCGTTACCAATAGTACAGATAATTGAAGTTTTTCGTATATTCTCTTTGATCCTATCAATCGACAAAGTAGAAACCCATTCAAGGTTTGTTTTAATATCTACGAAAGCCATAATGGAAACCTTTTTTAAAACTTTTTCTTTTTTTTTTTGCTTTATTTTAAGATAATAATTATGGGAATATAATTTTCGAACAAAAAAATTTTTTTTCCAAAGCGCTTGTTCTGCGGATTTATATACATTTCTCAAATCCCTTATCAATAATCAGATTATCCTTTTTTTGGAATAATCAAGTTATTAATTATGCCCAATTATCGAATCAATAGATCAAATAGTAGTTTGTTTTTCTTGTATTTTTAATAAGTAAGTGATGGAATTTGCCGAGATATTTAAATTGATAAGTGTTTCCATGGAATTTATTAGTGGTTGACAGCAATGGCGTATCGCACTATAATCAAAAGGACGAGAAATTAATTTAGGAAACGAAATATCAAAAAAAAAAAATGTTGCAATTAATTTTGCCCAAGTTATATCGAATAAATCAATCTCTTTCAAACTTACAAGTCTTTCAAAATTCTTTACAGTAACGGTAATAGCGATCCCACATCAAAATTATAGTCAGAGTCACATGAAATATCACATGATATATATGATCTGTAAAATCGGGCCAAAAAAAAAATTGGTATAAATCAAAAATTTAAAAAAAAAATATATTCCTCCCTTTTCTTTGGTGTATAAACAAGAAAGATCTATTGAAAAGACTTGTTTCGCCATGGTATGTTTTTTTTTGATATTATATTTCATTGGGGCGTTTAGAAGTTTAATAAAGTTTGGAGTGTTGGCTTTTCTTCTTTTTTATAATTTAGATTTAGATTAGACAAATTATGTTAAATTTGGGTATAGTTGTTATAAGAGGGATGTTTTGAAATTATTTCCTTGTTCAGAAGGTAAATTTGATACTAATGGAAGTATATTTTAATTGAGGTTATTCGGGATAAGTTAATGATGATATGAATTTCAATCAATTAAATAGATCAATAGATATATATCCATTTAACTTTATTTAACATGACAACCCATAACTTTAATAATAATAAAATTTGTAATTTATATCATTCTAGCCATCCCACAAAACTTTCAGAATTAAACGAGTTCTCGGTAAAAAACAAAAGCAAAATCGTCCAATTCCCCAATGGATTCGTCTTCGTACTGGAAACACGATCCGGTAATTATATAATCAATTAATATCATGCTTTAAAACAATCGATTCAGAAAATATTAATTATTTCTTTTATTTAAATCACAGATATAACGCTAAACGTCGTCATTGGCGTCGTACTAAGCTCAACATTTAAATTTCTGCAGAGATATATTCAAATTTTCCATTATTAATTCAAAAAAAAATTTTTTTATATCTAGTTAATGTTTTAAAGAAAGTTATTTAGGCAATGAGATTATCTTCTATGCTTGTATTATGAATTAATTAATTTGATCAAAAAATTAATATATAACTTTGTGAGAAGGATCAAAAAAAAGTCCCTTTATTAAAACATCAAATTTTTTTTTTTTTAAATGTTCATGATTAATAAATATTACCAATGAATTAGTATTGTATCAATAATACAAAGGTATTATTACCATTTAAGATGGAAAATATTTTTTTTTTTTAAAAAAAAGAAAAAAAAATGGATGCATGCTAATGTATTTTGTAAATATGGAGTGATTCAAAAAGTGAAGACTTCAAATAAAGAAAATATGCTATGAACAAAATAATAACGAGGAATAAAATAATAAATACAAGAAATAAAAAAAGATTTTTTTTAAAAAAAAAAAGTATCATTCACTTGGGAAAAAAATATTTCCCTAAATTTTAGGAAAGAACCTCACACAAAACAGCCCTTTCATCCATAAATTTATTTGATTCAAATTGCATAATCCAATTTCTCGTCGTTTCAACGTTACATTCAGGTTAAATAAATAATCAGTTAAACGAATTTATGAATTTAATTTAAAACAAGCAATAAATACATAAAAGATATTAGTTACGGAGAAAACCTTTTCCAATTTCTTAGAACATTTCACCATAATTAGCAACCAGCAATTCATTTATTTTGGTTACCCAATCATTAGCTGTATTATTCGGATCTTCAAAATAATACGTTTTTCGAGGCTATAAAAAGAAAAATAAAAGTAATAATTATTGCCAAACGTGGACAATATATCATATAAGTAAAAATACAAATAAGTTAAATAAATTACTTTAGACTTTATGGTTTTGAAAAAAAATATTCCAGATTTTATCATAAATTAAGTATAAAAGTGTAAACGATGTCAAAAAGAGCTTTTTATGCAATTACAAATATAGACAAAACATACCGTATGAATGAAGAAGTTTCTTTTGTTTTTTAATTCAACAACCATCCTAGAACTCCAATATATTTCTCCTTTTTGTGTATTCTTTTCCTGATCGACATATATTAATCTCGGAAAATCAGTCAAAATCAATATGCGTTTTTTGGAAAAGAATCCTTTGCGTTTATTGATTGGTCCCGTCTTAATAATTAGTTCAGATTTAAGAAGGAACGGAATCCTTTTTTTTTTTTAAAAAAAAAAGCAATGAATATTATGATTACAATAAAAAATGATGATGTAATCTAATTAAAGATTCTTACCATTGTGAAGATGTCCTCTTTTGCTCTTCCAACTTCTTAAACTTTTCGGGATCTACTTTATCTGATGCGTCATCCCCACCCGCCCAACTTTCTAATCTGAATGGGTCATTTTGTTTAAGACCGGTAGCAATGGGACTACTGCAAGTTTCCCCACTACGACCAGAAAGTTTGCGTAAATATGTATTTGTAGTTGTTCGAAGCTCTGGATCATTATGTTGTGGATTTGGTGGAAGATAAGGAAGTAAACGAGGTGCAGGATGTTGCCATAATGCATCCCAATCTATGCCATTGAAGAAAGGATGAGCTTTTAGTTGATCAATTCCAACTTGACCGCCGGAACCAAGTCGTTCTAATGGATTTAGTACCTATTATTGAAAATGGTTATCAATTAATTGTAAAATACATTATAAAAGTAATGAATTCTTATTAAATAAATATACCAATAATTTTTGAACTAAATCTCGTGCGACTGGAGGGAATCCTTCGGGGAACGAATAATCTAAATGAACAATTCTTTGAAAAGTCATATATTCATTGGTTCCCTTAAATGGTGGACGTCCTGCTATCAATTGATATATAATACAACCAAGTGCCCAAAAATCCGAACTGCCACATTATAAAGTGCCAAAATATATTATTATTAAAATGAGAAAATATCAAACAATTTAACAAATTTTTTTTTTCATACTAAACCTTTTACACGCTGCCTTTTCTTTTAATAGCTCAGGACTAACATATTCTGCAGTACCGACAAACGAATTGGCCCTATCATCTATTACGAATTATGACAAAATGAAGAATCAATACATTAAACTTCTAAACAATTTAAATAATTCTAATACTCTAACCTTTCTCACCATCTGCGTTTTGTTCTAATATTTTTGCTGTACCAAAATCGGTGACTTTGATATGCATTTTGTCATCTAATAATATACTTTAATAAAATAATTTGTTTGATTAGTGAAGACAGCTTTTTTTTTTTTTTTTTAAAAAAAAAAAAAAAAGCCATGCAAACAATACTCACTTTTCAGGTTTGAGGTCTCTACCAAAAATATAAAAGTTAGTTACTAATTATTAACAAATTAAATAAATTTACCTTAATAAATTATTCGTTACCTATGAATTACACCCTGTGAGTGCATGTACTCTATTGCTGAAATAATCTGTGCAGCATAAAACTGTGTGCAATTAATGTCAAAAGAGCCGAGCTAAATATAAAATATCAATTCTACGTGTTAAATGATTTAAATGATTTGAATAAAAGTAAGAAAGTTATATCGATTGAATTATTGACAGTTTAATCACCTTCTTGATGAAAGTTAAAAGTTCACCATTTTTTGCTTGGTCTAATATGAAATCTAATGAATAAAAAGTTAAGGACATTCCAAATATGCGATAACTAAATAATAATTAAAAGAAAAGAGACGCGACCAAACATAATAAAAAAAGATACATAAACTATCTGGATCTTGGAATGTATAATAAAGTCGTACAATTCCAGGGTGATTCATTTTATTAAGCGTATTCTTTTCAATGTTGACATATTTGACTTTTTTTTCTTTAATTATGTGCTTCTTATCAAGAATCTTTGCTGCGTATTCACGATTGTTTGAACGGTCCCTAGCAGCGACAACCTATGGAGTCGGTAGAAAGAGGACAAGAAAGAATAGGTACATCAGAAATAAGAACTTGGAGGTATAAACCAAAAAACCACGATCTTCAGAGAATTTTCGCATACCGTAGAGTATGAACCCTCACCAAGCGTTTTACCGAATTCAAAGTCTTTCACGCCTTTCTTTTTCACAGAAGAGGTATGAGAATGTTGATTTCTTGAAGCTTGTTGAGTATTTTCCCTGTTATTAGTTCTCGGAATTTGAATAGGAACCTCCTTATGCCCATTGGTTGATAAAGGGTAAGGATTTATGGTATTACCAGAAGCCATCAGTAAAAGTTTTTTTTTTAAAGAGTTAAGTCTTGGAGATGAAAGTAAAAAAAAAAAACTAAGATGATTAATGGTAAAAATTGGTTATAAGAATTATATAATAAATAAATAATACACAATTGAATGATAACGCAGAAATTATAACCAACAGGAGATATAAAGGAGAGATAGGCATGTGATAACGATCCGATTATAATATTAAACTAAAATATAAAATATATATAAAAACTGCACGAAACCGAAACACAAAAATCCACGTACAAAACAGTAGTACCAACACGATATTATTGATTCATATGCTTAAATGAAATGATGATACATCGATTAAAGAAATAACCATCGCTTTAGCAAAGATCTTTATGACAGATGTACTTTCGTTAGTCCAGAAGAACGTTTTTAATTTGTTTCAACCAAATATTTCAAGAATGATGATCACCTTATAATTAATTTTTTTGTATATTTCCACGTTATAATAAAGGATGCTAAATTTATCGTAAATCTTTTTAATTACCTTTTCTGTCTAAAACACTCACACGATTACTTTATTAGTTTACTATAGTGGATCAGATTCAATTATGCTGTGATACATTCAAAAAAAAAAACTCCTCGATTTTTTTTACAAACTTGATTCTAGAAAACAAAATGATCTTTTTTTCTTTTTTTTTAATTTATAATAACATGTTAATTAATTCTAAATGAAATTACCTTTGATGATAATCATAAGGTTACCTATTAAATATTAGTTTTTGGTATCATCTTCTATTGAAGCGTTCAGAAAATATAAAACTTAATAGCCATCCCGCTCCAGCTCCTATTAACGTAGATAAAATTACAATCTTGTCCAATTCACCACGAGTGATTAGAATTTCGTTTCTAGGGGGTTCAGTTTCTTGCGACGTGCTTTCTGGTGGAAGAGGGATCATGTCACTTTCCTTCGTTTCAATTCCAACTTCAGAAACATTCTGTTTCTCAAAATTTATCATTTCGTCCAATTTTTCAAACCTTTGATATAATGGACGAAAAATTCCAATCTCAAATTTTTTCTCATCTTCATCGGATTTCTTGATAAGTAACTCCTCAAATTTATCAGCTAATTTTTGTCTTTTATGAGGCTCAAAAATGGATTGTACGCAAATAAACAAAATAACGTTTATTGTCATAAGAGCAATTGTTCCGTATGTTGACGCACTACGGATTTTATCGCTCCAGACTTGCTCCTCATGATAACGCATCATTATAGATCTAGTTAGGTCAGAGTATTCCTTTTCAACTTGTTTCTCCCATTTACGAAATTCCTCTTTGGCAAAACTTTCTGCTTGTTCATTCAAATGTTCATTTCGATAAAGTTCCGTGAACCTTACAACATCATCATTAGACCATTGATGCTTTCGCTGAAGAAGGTCATTAATTTCGCGTTGAGTTTCGGATCTCTTTGTAACTGCTTCCTCATATGCTAATTTGGAGGAAGCGAGGCGTTGACGTGTGGTGACAAATTCTTGTTCTAAAATAATGTGTAGATAAATATCAAAACACGTCATTTATGATGTATTCTCCTGATCTTGAAAAAAAAATTTACCCTGTTGGATCACCTTTTCTTTCAATTTTTCGACTGCGGAATACCCTGTAAACTCATTCAATACTTGTGAAGCAGCATTAAGCATATGCTGTCTATCTTTAATCTTGATCGTGTTAATGAATTTATTTATCCGTTCAATTAAAGATTGTTTTTTAGCAAGTGATATTGTTGCAGAGTGTTGGAAAGTAGATAAAAGTGATGAAGTTGTTGAGGGTCTCTCTTTAAGGGTATTTATCGTAGAAGTATTTTTATCCTTTGTTTGTTGTGGTGTTGTGTTTTTGTTCGAAAAGAAAGAACAACAATTATATCGTGTCTTCAATATTAAATTATTTAAACCTTGCTTGTTGAAAATATGAAAACGACGTTGTGCAAGGATAGGATAAAATTTTACTGAAATTAATGATATGTCAGCCTTGCAAAAATGCAATGGCTTTATTAAGTAACGAGGAGTTGATATCATTATTATTATTTTTTTTTTTGTTCGAGAGAGATTCCATCTGATCGACAAATATAGAAATTACTTTGAACAAAAAAAAAAAAAAAAAAAAAAAATTTTTTTTTAAATTTTTTTTTTTATACTATTAAAATGTATTAGGAATAATTCGAAAATAAACTTTGAATTTTTGGTTAGATTTCCACATGAACGTACGAACCTTAAATGTAACATCATTTTAGGTTAGACTTTGACGATCAAACTATTTTTCATGTTAAACAAAAAAAATTCAGAAATTTTTTTATAAATATCTTAAAAAATGTATTCTAGAGATTCAGATACGTATAAATCTACTTCCACATACTCGGTAAAGCAGACTGACAGTTCAAAAATATCAGAGAAAGATGATCCCGAAAATTCAACGTACGCGGACTCTTCTCCAAGCAACAATGAATATGAAAGTCAACGTGCTGTTGGTGGAGTTAGGAGCATACGAGTAATTATTTTCATAAATTTACATTTTATTATTCAAATGTAAAACAATTAATTCTGAATTCTTTTTTATTGAAAGGATATTTTAAACGCAGACAGTCAATCCCCAATTAAACGTGAGGACATTGATGTAGATATAACCGGCGATGAGCCTTCAGAAGACCAACCATCACCACTCAAATTTGACGACCAATTCGGCGAAGTAGTTGACGAGGAAAGAGACAAAATACAGAGATTAAATATGCGTCATCCTCATTCTTCTACTGCGGTTAAAGATTTTTTGAATAAGACCGTAGTACCTAGTTTATTGGCAGGAATGAAGAAAATGGTTCGAGAAAGGTATTGAAATTTTTCTCGATTTATTTTCATGTTCCTTATTAAATTCCCTTTACAAATTTTTTTTTTTAAAAAAAAAATGTTAATATTATTCTTTTATAAAGACCACAGAATCCTTGTGAATTTCTAGGACGATATTTAATTGAACATTGTGAACATGATCATAATCGTAAAGAGGAAATTAATAATACAGAACTTCGGATTAAACAAGAAGAAACTGATTATTCACCGCGTGGTCGACAAAAACGGAGAAGAGGAAGTGGTTCAAGCGTAGATAATGTCGGTGATATGGATGTAGATAATGATGTTTGATCTTACTTCAACTCGTTAATAAATTTAGGAAACCACGAAAATTTACTTAATAATAACTAAATATATAATTTTAATTTTGAATGCAAATTAATTTATAAATATTTTTATTGAACATTATTTGTAATATAATTCAAAACTTATGCAATATGAAAGTGTATATATATAAAAAAAAAAATAATCATATTTTAAAAAACGGTGCATTCTCAAAAACGCTTATATGATTCAGAATAAAATGTTTCTTCGAAATTTATATAAATAAACTACAAATCTGATTTGATCATAAATTAATCATATATAAGGATTATTCTTCAACTTCAGTTTCATCCGATTTGGATAAATTGGCTGTCGTCCAATCTGGAACTTGACCATTAAATTTTTCTCTTGAAATTTCAATTACAGTAGATTTAAGAGATCCAATTAATGAACCTAATTAAGTATGATTGAATTTTGTTTTAATTATAGAAAAAATTTGATATATTATGATTTTATGATTAAGAGATACCTACCGCCAACCCAAGTCCGACAATTCGCTACGAATACTTTTCCACTACCAGTATCTTCTAAGAATCCAATATGACCAACAAGTTTACTTAAAGATTTAAATCTTCTATCGGTATTCAAAGTGCGAAGTAGTTCATGTCCAAATCTAGATTGAAAATTTGGAAGCAAGGTTGTGCCACCGATAAGAAGAATTGCCGAAGCAAGAGGGGCACGTAGGTGGATTGGAGTCTATGATAGATAAATTTATTATTTAATAAAACAATCAAGAGGAAACTCAAAAAAAAAAAAAAAAAAAAAAATTCATCCAACCAACCTTTAACAAACACTCTAACGCACATCCTACTACACTGGATTCATCTTCATCTCCTTCAAATAAAACTTCTGCACAACGTTCCCTGATCCAACCCGGAACTACTAAAGTTCCAATTTGACGTTCTCGTCCTCTTTTGCTTATCGTAAAGGGATACAATACATCCGATGTCGAAACCACAGTGGCGTATTTATCCTCCATATCTTCCACCAAAGTTTTTTCGGCGATGCCAATTGACGCTTCAGAAATCATCATTGGACTAACAAAAATAAATCGAGTTTTAATATCTTCGAGAACTGCTGGCGTCAAATATTTGGCGTGAACTGGTTTTTGCTCCTTAGAAGGTGGAATTATCATACTTCCATAAGCTGACAATAATTCTTTAAGACGTTTTGTTAATGCACGACCAGCTAACGGGGTTGTACGAATGAAAGGAGTCAAGGGACGAGCCGAAAATGTCTAAAAAAAATAAAAATAAATAATAATCCAAACATCTCTTTAAAGTTAAAACTGTACGGTTTTAAAATATTTACCGGAAGTACAGTGGTTTCTAAATGCCCTACATCTATCACCAATCCTGTTGTGCATCCTGTTGTCAACAAAGCCAACATATGAGATGGTGCGAAAGAAATTGACGGAACCTACATTAAATTAATAAAACGAATAATGATTATAAAATTATAAAATCAATAATATTAATGAACTAAATACCTGTAAATTCTCAAATAATACTTTTGCAATTAATTGTTTCAATTTCAAGGGAAGCATCGGAGATTCACATAAAACAACCTTGCGCTGTTTAGGATCCGTCAAAAGGTACCTAAAGTTCCAAATGCAAAACTAATTAGTTATAAAGCGTCGTGAATCATCATTTTGATATTATAGCAGACCTGAAATAAATTTCTCTTAGATAATGAGCCAATCGATCGTAAAGAGCATCTAATCCATCAGGATACTGACCGATTTCCAAATCAAATAATTCTGCAAACTGTAATATGTAAGTGCTTACAACAGATCAAGTGTAATCGGCAACATCCTAAAAATATCTCACCTCCCCGATTACCCTACAACTTTCACCACATGCTTTTACAACTCCACCACTGCCATTAAATTCAGGATCCCAATGGAATTTCATGTTTCCAGCGTAAACGGGTACAATATGCCTGGGTCTTGACTCTCCGCTAAAACCAGCTTTAATATAAAGACTACCTATGTCCAAAACAATTCTATCTTCGCCAGTACCATAAAGAGAATGACGGCGAGGAAGAGCAACGGACGGTGCTGGTGAACTACGACCTAGAGTATTTGGAGTGGTAGATCGTGGTGCTTGACTTGTCTGTTGAATACTGGGCGTGACAGTGATATCAACAGTTGGACCGCTAGGAACCGACGATGAGTTTGATTCATCCATTTTCTTTATAATTTGAAGGAAGTTTCTACACGTTAAGCATGGTCTTTTTGCTCGTGATAATATGTACTACTTTGATCAAATATAAGTCACGTGAAATGGTATGTTATTCCCGATTTTACGTGTGTAAAATGAAAATAATTGCTATTGTAAAATAATAAAATGAGCAAAGACCGAAAGGTTAAATGCGATTTCAATTAACGGCTTTGAAAGCTATTAAAGTTCATATTAAAATTTTTTTATTATTAAAATTTATTTATTTAAAAAAATTATTAAATACGCGATTTAGCATGATTTATCCTCTAAATTCGCATAAAAGGTTAAGATGACATCCTTTAAAAACCGAAAGGTGAGATGCCTGATATGAACGAACAAAATCCTTGTTTCCAAGAATCAAACCGATTAAATTCAATCCCTGTGAAGTTTGGGTTAATTTTTAATGAATTTTAAATAAAGTCCTTTATTTACAAAAATTCACACCAAAGGAAAATGAAGATATAAGAAAAAAAGATTGACAAAACTTTTTTTATGTTCTTAGGAACTCAACATATTATTATTATTTTAAAGTACTATTAAACGCACAATCGAACCATTTTTCTATTTTTGATATCACAATTCTTTCGCTGATCCAGTAAAGAATGATAAAAATAACTTGATTATAAATTTTACTATAAAAAATTATACGAATAAGCCCTTCTCGTTGAAGTAATAACATGTTAATAAAGACAATCTTTGTCAATGAATCGTAAAAAAATTTAGTTGATTCGTTCAATCACTATACTAATTAATATCCCTAGTTTATGAGTCAATTGTTCCATCGTCTCCGAGATCATTAATAGCATTCACTGTAATTAGATTACCTTCAAGAAGTCTACGCTTTAAATAAAAGGAAAAACGAATTAAAAGGTATATATAACTTTTTTAAGTTTAAAATAACATGAAATATTATGTTTTATTTCTATGGTTTAAACTAAATTGGTTTCGGACGACCTAATTTAAAAATACAAAAGGACTATGCAGCGAACCTGAAGATAGGATAAGGTATTAGTTGCAAGATCGTTCTTTACCAATCCTGAATATTGTAAGCTGTAATGTTTGACCTTTTTATTTTTATTTAATAGAATACACACAGGTTAAAAAAAAATGACCAATAGAAAATCCCGCGGATATTCATTTAAGCAAAGCAACCCAAACGATAGAATTTTTTGAGTCAATACTTCATGATTCTCTTCTTCAATTAAGAAAAATAAGGTTTCTTTTTCTCATGAGGGTTAAGAGAATTCATTTCATTAATTCAATTTCTGATTTTAACGGTATGTTTAGGTGTCTAATGCTCACACTTTTTGTAAAGCCGTTATATGCCTGGAATTTGCAATAGAATGGAATTATGAGGTGCCTTTACTTAAGTTTTCGTTTTCTTTTTGACTTGTTTTTATATCTACTACTTTATGGTGTCGCAATCAATTGAAGAATTAAATAGAATTTGCAAAAATTTTGAACCTTAGTTATTAGCGAATATATTACAATTTTGTCAATGAAAATGCCGCAGTAAAAACTTTCTGTTCCAAGGGAGGTTTTGTTATGGGTTTACACATCTTTTAATTAACTGTTCTTTTATAAATCCAAGACATCTAGAATACAGGCATTTTCAAATATATTTGATGGTTTAACGGTACTAAAACGAACCAACTTAATTTTTGAGCGGGGCAATTCCTTAATAAACAATATTTTCTCCTCACTTTCTTGATATGACGAAACTGACGAAACTAGTTTTTTATGCGACGAAACTATTTTACTTAATTGCCGAATACTTTGTATTAAAATACATTATATTTTATTCATATAAAAAATATTAAAAAGACGAAACTACTTTTTTTTTCAAAAAGGAGTATCACTACTCCTAATATCTCGTCCGATTCCTAGTTTATGAGTCGAATCATGATTGGTTTCTAGTTTTAGTTTTTGTCCAACGACCGAAATCGGTCATATGATCGGATCGCGTCTCCTGAGATCATTAACATACACACTATTTTTAATAGCATTTGCAGTAAAAAAAAAAAATTTTTTTTTTTTTCACAAATACAGTATTTTTGCAGTTTTTGCATACACTAAACAAATAACATAAACATTAATTTCTTTTTTTTTCCATTGTAATTAAATTACCTACAAAAATGTCCATCACACCAAACGCTTTAAAAAATAAAAGGAAAAACGAATTAAAAGGTATATATAACTTTAAGTTTAAATTAACGTGAAATATTATGTTTTATTTCTATGGTTTAAACTAAATTGATTTCAGACATCGCCTTAGACCTAGGTTTAAATACAAAAGGACTACGCAGCGAACTTGAAGAAAGGATAAGGTATTTAGTTGCAAGATCGTTCGTTAGCAACCCTGATGAATGTATGCTGTATTTAATAATAAATATGATTATTTTTATTTAATAGAATACACTTGGAAAGTACTGAGGTTAACAAAAATGAAGAAATAGAAGATCCCATGGATATTCCTTTAAGCAAAGCAACACCGCGACGTTCAGATCGTAAAAAAAGTAGGTCGAGATCACGGAAAGATTTAAAAGAAATTTCGTCACACCCGAATGGAGACAGGTTCGTATTTCATATAAGCATTAAAAGTTAACTTGTCATCATATTCTATTAATCTTTTCTCTAATTTTGTAGACATTCTTCTGACGAAGAAAATCAATCAGCATCATCAGAAAGTGAAATTAAGGTGATCAAACGAGAAACCCTTTTGGAAGAGACAACACGATATCCTAGCAACCAACTGACTTTCGAATCATCACAACAAGAAGTTGCTGTTAATGCGACATATAGAACACCGCATACTTCAGAAGATTCAGATATAGCTGAACCTAGTGATACACGAGGTTTACCAAACGATAGGATCTTTCGAGTCAATACTATTCATGATTCTCTTCTTCAATTAAGAAAAGTAAGGTTTTTTTTTCTCATCAGGGGTTAAGAGAATTTATTAATTAAGACGTTCATTAATCAATTCATTTTCTGATTTTAACGGTATGATTAGAATGTTTCTAATGCTCACACTTTTTGTAAAGCCGTTATATGCCTGGAATTTGCAGTATTCTTATATTGTGCAATAGAATGGAATTATGAGGTGCTTTTACTAAGTTTTCTTTTGACTTGTTTTTATGTCTACGATTATTTAATGCATCTTTTCTAAAGCTAATGTCATCATTATTTCTTTCTATAAGGTTACATCAATTTCTATCCCAAACTTCTTTGATTATGAATCGAATGAAGCTTATGTTTATTATATCCGTGTTCCAGATATCTTTATTCTTTTGGAATGGCATCGGTTTTGGCGTCCTTTAATTTCTTTCATATTTTATCTATTATTATTACCACTTGGATTTTCATATATCATCAATTTTGAGCCACAACGACATGTATATAATCCTCTGGTATTTTCCGTCTTTCAGTATACCATTTTCTTGGTTTCTTATGGAAGCTTTGATTGGACTGAGGATGTTCGTGATTTCATTCCCGATACCTTAATTTATGCGGGTGCTGGAGCTGGGGCGATTTTTGCATTGTATGAGATCATTTTGGCAAATTAATTAGCCTATTAGCTTTGTGGTGAACTTATGATTACAACGTTCAAATATTTTCCTTACCCGTGAAAAATTACCTTTTATATATATGTATTGGTTGTCGGCTGTACTTCTGTTTTATGCCATAGAATACCAATTTATGTGTAAATAAAAAAAATATTTTTTTTTTTTAGTTAGTAACAATCATTTTATTAAAAAATCCAATATATTTTCCGCGGAAATTTTGGAAATTTGATGTAACTCGATCTACCAGCAATAGAATCTAGCCAAACAAATTCAAAATTCTCACTTTTGTTATCTTATTCTCATTGTGAAAAATGAACAATTTTTTTGCTGTTAATCATGTTACACGCGCTCTAAAATATCACGCTATCATATTAATAATATTGTGATTCGATGCACAATAGATTGGACTATACCAAATATATCATTTTTGATAATTTAGCGTATTTTTTTTTACAAATCAAGATCAAATTTTAATGATGTCTGTTGGACTAGATCACTTTCTTGTTATAATCAACGGCTTTTAATTCTCCCTACTGTCTCTTCTCGTCATTCTTCTCGTTTTTTTTATTTATACAAACCCTGTTATTGCTTTCACTATGGCTCCAAACGGTATCGTTCCAATTATGAATGAAAGTACTTTCAATTTGCCTCGCCTTGAAGATTATGATATAAATCCATTGAGTGGGTTTCTTCCTTCTACTCCACCATTACAACGCCTAACTAATCCTTACTATGAGCCATGGGAAACTTTGATTGATATATTTCACGAATTGATGTTGATCGGTCGTTTAAGGGAATACGTAAGAAAGGTTCGTAATGTAAAAACATAATTCAAATCGCAAATATTCTTGTAATTAACCAAATATCAATTCTATTTACTTGAAATTAGCTGCCGCTTTTGAAAACTGATCGCCTAGAAAATATAGAAGAATATCGCCGTGCTTTCTTAATTTTGTCCTTTTTGGCACATGGATATGTATGGGGAAAGTACGAACCAATTTCAGATGTGAGTAGGCTAGTAAAATTCCATTTCTTACTATTGTTTTTTTTTTTTTACCGCGTTCTAATTTCTATAGTATTTTAATATATGTGTAACACATACAGAGGTTACCACCTAATATTGCCATTCCTTGGGTGAAAGTATCAGATTATCTCGATGTCGCGCCAATATGTAATCATGCTGCAGTCGTGACATGGAATTGGCGCTTACTATTTTCAAATGAACCGTTTGATTTAAAGTTTATATCTATTCATACATCTTGTTCAGTCTAGTTTTAATATATATATTAGTTAATTCTAATGAAAAAAAAACAAAAATCTCAACATCCTTCTATTGAATTTTGAAAATAAAATTTTTATATCTTTAGCAATCTTGCTACATTAATTACGTTTTCAAACACGTTGGATGAATCTTGGTTTTACCTAGTTACAACCGCCATTGAAGGATTCGGAGGACGCGCTCTTACGAGTATTATGACTGCTATTCAAGCTGTTTATGATGGTAATGACGAACAATTGATTAACGCGTTGAAAGTTATCAGTTCCACTATTTCTGATATTAACGCAACCCTACAAAGGATGTTTGAAAAATGCGATCCGTATGTCTTTTACTGGAAGGTACGACCATACCTCTCTGGTTGGAAGAATGAAGATCTTTTGCCGCGTGGGTTAATTTATGAAGGAGTAGATGAAAATGACGAGAATGGAAATCCGATTTATCGGCAATATATAGGAGGTAGTGCAGGTCAAAGTGCTTTAATCCAAGCTCTTGATATTGCACTTAATATAGATCACTATCCAACGGGTGTTAGACCGAACACAAATGGACACACATCTTCGGATAATGGTCATTTTTATAATAATAATTGTCACCATTATTCCTCATGTCTTAATGGATACCCTCAAAATCACGATATTCATCATTATGCATCTAATGGACACACTAAACCTCAACAACCTTATCTTCACAGAATTCGCCAGAATATTCCAGGAAAGCATCGTAAATTTCTTGAAGACCTTGCTAAAATTGCAAATATTCGAAATTATATAATATCCAATGCCGATTATGATTCTAGTACTAATACATCATCATCAGACGATGAAGACATGAGATTATTACGCGAAACTAAGGAAGCTAGTGATTTAATTAAGGCTTATAATGAATGCTTGATTCAAATGAAAAACTTTAGAAACAAACATTTACAAATTGTAAGCGTTTATATTGTAATTCAATCACATAAAAGAGTTGGTGGTTTGCATTTCAACGCAAAGGAAGGTACTCCTCCCGTAAATAAAGGTATATATATATATTTTATTATTCATGTATAATTTCGAATTTGTTTATTAAAAATTTTTATTATTAGACTTGATTGGTAATGATGAAGCAATAGCTACTGTAGTAAGCAAAAAGGCAATCACTAACACTACATCCAAGAATGGTGATAAGGAAATTAGAAAAACAACAAGTACCGAATCGATCGAAATCATTAAGGGTACTGGGGGAACTAATTTAATGCCATTTTTGAAACAAATGAGAGATGAAACGATGGACCAAGAAATTACAGAAGTGGTTGAATAGAGTTTTTTTTTTCTTTTTTTTTTTTTAAAAAAAAAATCAGAATCTTTTTAATTTTGAATGTAAGGGTAATGTTGAGAATATGTGGGTAGATGTAAAATTATTAATTTATTTTCTTATTTAATAATTTAACGTTCCTTTCCTCCTATTCATTACATATATGTTATTATGGAACATAGATAATTTTAGTTATTTTCTTCGAATTACATATCGAAGTGATAATCGTAAAATTTGGTGATTTAATTGGCTTGTTCGATTTAATCACCACACAGATCGAATAGACACATCAATGAGAAAAAAAATAATTTTTTAACTTTTTTTTTTTTTTAAAAAAAAACTTTTATATCGAATCATGTATTTTTCCGTGGTAAAATTTAATTTTGATTATTTCCGCCTTTTGCAGAGGTAGATGTGGGTTTTATTTGTTTGATCAATTGTAGATCATTAAATCTTAAACTTTAAATATTTTTTTCGAGTAAAGCTATTATAATGCTAAGAATTATCTTATTATGGGCTTCTTCCATATAAATTCACCATCTCACCTTACCAATTATTATATGGAACTTTTCGGTTGATGAAGCCCCATTTGTTGCAAATTTTGTTGTAGCCAAAAAAATAAAAAAAAAAAGAGGGTGTGGCTAAATGAAAATCTGCTTAAAAACGATTCAGCCAGCAACTTCAAGACGTTGATTAATAATTCTGTGACTGAAAGATTTAAGTGATGATAGAAAGGATTTTCTTCAAGGGAACAAAAAAAAAAAAATATTTTTTTTCCTTAATTTTTTCAAAGAAATAAGTAACGTCATTTTTAATTCGGTAATACAGCAGATCGAGAAAAAATAACTGAAACGACTCATGGTAAGTAAACGTAGAAAATCTCGTAAGTCCGATTTACTAATTTAATGTCGACCGATAGATTTTATATGGCACGTGACCAAAGCTTACCAATTATTAATTTCAAATTCAAAATTTATATATTCCCGAGATATGATGTGATTTATGAAATATATATAGAGTTAATATAAGGATAAGAAAATATATATATCCATTGATAGACATCAAAAAAATCAATAAAAATAAATATTTCTTGATCCATATACTTGTTTTACCATTTATTATTAGATTTGATAATCCAATAATTCACATTATGCATTATGTATGTACATTGTTTGATCAACATATCGATATAACATTTAATATCAAATAACCAAGTTAAGTTTAAATGTGCGATATCAAACATAACAAAATATAAATTCTAAGCCACACCATAATTAGAGAAGTTTTTTCTCAATATAAAAAAAGTTGTCGGAATTAACCAAAAACACTAAAAGAGTATCATATTATCATTTAAAAAATTTTTTTATTAAAATCAATTCTAAATTTAGTCGACAACAAAGCCATTATGTCGCACAGATCCTTTATTAAAATAATTTCGATACAATGTATTGAATAATCAGGAACAATACCCTGCTTATTACAACTATCAAATTCTTTTTTGGGGTAGGATGAAATAATTAAATTTTTTTTTGTCCCCTCAAATTTCGATAAGTGTAAAACTAATTTTTCTTTTTGATATTCCCACTCGGCTAAAATAAGCGTAACGGAATTTGAACTTCAAATGAACCTATCAATGTAAAATCATACTTAATAAAGGTTGTCATTCGGTGTAGCAAACAAATAAATAACACACACACAAAGATACTAAATGCAATTTATAGTATTTGAACCAGTCGTTAGTTATCTTATTTAATTGTAGGTAGTAGGAATAAATTTTGTTATTAGCAACAGTTTGTTTAATCGTATGTACATTCTTGTTGTTACAACTCCCCCCGTTTCTAACTTACCCCACCCTAACCCCTTTTTTCTTCTTTAATTAGGAAAGACCAAAAAAATTTTTTTTCCTTGCTCTCGAGCTTATTAACTTGTGCTTTTGTTGTTGAACATCGAAAAGCAAACGAATACCCTTTAATACTTTTTGACCCTTTCTCCAATTTTTTTATTTTTATTTTTTTATTTTTTTCTCATCAAACTTTCCCGCCATTTAACCTATAAAGACACCCTATTAGTTTTGCCTAACCCTGAAACAATAATGCTTCCTTTTCGTTCCTGAAAGCCTTTTTAAATATTACAATTATTTGGTTGAAACCGACTTTTCCTTTGTTTAAAACAAAGTAATCTATTTCCTTTTAACAAGCTTCTCCAAAAAGAGAAATAAAACATCCGTTTTTTTTTTTTGTTTTACCTCACTATTTAGTACCAGCCACATCTTTCCTGTTTCTTTCATTATCAAAAAAATACAGTTACGAAAGAAACAACAACAAAAAAAGGCCAGACAATAAGACAATATTTACACAATAACAATAATAAATACTTTCTATAGTTTGTTCGGTTATAAAGCATTCAAATCAATTTTTTAATAATATTACGCACGGCAGTTAGAGGTTATTATTTACATCTTTGTTGCTTTATGATATATATAAAATAAATTTTGAATTAGATAATTTTTTTTTTAAAAAAAAAAGAGTTCCAGATATTATATATATATATCTTAAATATATATACAAACACATACGCAAAATAATTTAATTAAATTTTTTTAAAAAAAAAAAAAAACCAAAAACAAATGGGAGGACAATTGACAAAAGAACAAGCTTGCCTACCTTTTGGTTATGTTTCCGTGAAGGCTCATAGACGACATCGCATAAACCCTTCAACAATAAGACCTAATGTGCATCCATCTTCGGATAATTCGGACCCACTTTTAAATGAACTTCATGATTTTAATAATCATTTACAGGATCATCTTACTCTTGGAGAAACAGCATCCGTTTTAACCACAGTAACTGATGTAATTTCCCCAGAAGTCATGGAATTAGATGGAAATGGAAAAGCTGATGATGACAACATGTCATGGACGCATTCACACTCCCATCACGGTGATGACCTATCATGTTTTCCTGGGGCACCTGAATTTAGAGAAGCACATGATGGTCTCAGCGCTATAATGTTCAGCGAATTACCAAACTTGAAAAATATTGGACTCTGTTCTATTGGGTTGGTCAAATTGTCTCCAAACATCTGCTTTCTATTTATTACAAATTGCTTGCAAATGTAAGTATTTCGGGTGTTAGGTTTCAGGGAACATTTTGTAGGCGTAAAGGAAACAAAAATAGTTTAGGCATCAGGTGCACGTGACAAATCAAAATTCCTCGATAAAGATTAACAGATCTCTCTTCTTTTTTCCTTTCATTTAATTAGATGTTGTAATGAATTGACGGAAATACCGGCCGAAATTGGATATATGAAAAATCTGACAAAACTTGACTTGTCCAAAAATAAATTGAAATACATTCCTGACACAATTGGTTTTTTACATAAACTAGTTGAGCTTAGATTATCAGATAATCAATTAACTTATATACCATCTTCTATTGGTTCACTCAAAAAACTTGGAACTTTATTGCTTGATAATAATAAGTTAACCGAGTTACCACCTGAAATTGGAGAAATCAAGACGCTTGTTAATTTGGATGTCCGTGAGAATCCAATTACGGTATTACCCGCCGAACTTGGAAGGCTTCAGTATTTACGTAAACTTCGCACAGAAGGATGTTCATTAAAAACAGAATTTGTTCATAACATTACTCATTCTCCACCCACGCTTATGGAGCTCGCCGCACGCACGATCGTTCGAAAGCAAATTCCAATTCTTGAGGATACAACAGAGCATCTTAAAGATTATCTTTCTAACGCCAAAAAATGTAGCTTTTGTGGCGGTCCATACTTTGAAAGCTTTGTGAAAAGAGGAAAGATTATTGATAAGAATGAGCAGCATATTCCTCTCGAATATAGATTGTGTAGCCCACATTGGAATACCGAGCAAGAACGAGTTAG
This sequence comes from Funneliformis geosporum, assembly GCA_946474995.1. Taxonomy (NCBI): domain Eukaryota; kingdom Fungi; phylum Glomeromycota; class Glomeromycetes; order Glomerales; family Glomeraceae; genus Funneliformis; species Funneliformis geosporum. The sequence goes on from CAMKVN010000104.1 coordinate 23,073, forward strand.
TTTATTGTTTTGTGCGTTACCGGATACAGCCCCTAGTTCCGAACCGTATAAACATCCAAATCATAGCGACCCTACAGTTACTTCTGATTGTAATGCGTCCGTTGTGAGTGTCTCGACTTCTTTTGAGCCACGACAAAAACTCCAACGTTCCTCTTCACGACGTTCCATTACCATTCCTCTTAGCTCCCTAACTAGATCCCCCTCTTTACCAAGTCTACCAAGATCGGCTTCTCCAAGGCCTTCCAGTCAATTAGGAGATGACGTAAGTGTGAAAAAGAGTAACGGTGCACGAGGAAAAAATGGCGTGTTCCTGTTGCGATCAAGGAAAAATAGTTCTGCGTCTACAATTTTGGGAAAACCTCCGTTTAGCAATTCGACTTCGCGATTTAGTTCGAGATGGCGCATATAGTGTCTGTTGCTTAATGATGAATTTTCACGTCCCAATAAAAAAAAAATTTTTTTATTTTAAAAATTTTTTTTTTTTTCCCTTTTATTTGTAATTCTTTTTTGGTCGATGGGATGGACATTATTATTAATATTTTTATATTTTTCTTACAATTTGTTTTTTTATTACATTTTTTAAGCATGAGAAAGTGAATGAGACAGATATGTGCGTGGGTAAAATAGTGTACATATTTTTCACTTGTTTATTTCACACAATAAAGAACCATTTCCTTCCTCCTCTTTTTTTTTCTTATTTATTTTCCCACGTACTTTTTCTCTTTTTTTTGTGTAATTTACCTTAATATGTATAGTTTTTCTTTCTATTTGTCCAATTTTTTTTCCTAAGCAACTAAAAAAAAGAATGTCATTCTGTCTCATTCAAATTTCTACACCATCACAATATTATTAACACATTTTAGCACGTTTGGGTAATTTAGTATTAATTGTTAATCATCAGTCCTTTAAATTTCCCTTGATCCAATTGAAAGAAAGTTATGTAAGCAAAGGATTGAGGATTCCACCGAAACAAGAAGAAAATTACGTCCATTTCTGTATCGATGACCTAAAAAAAAACGCGCCCTTTCGTTTAAAAATCCCTCATATTTTAGACCTGTATTTATTTCTTTTTAGACCATCTTACATAATTCATTCATTAAATTGCATTTACCCTTTTTAATCTTATTTATTCCCGCTTTTTTATATTCCCGTCACCCATATATACATACACACAAATATATACACTTTGAGGGGAACTTTTGTTAAAAAAGTTAAAACCTCCTTTTGTTAAAACATGTTAAATACACGACTTGGAGGGTGTTTGTATATACTTTATTTTCAACAAAAAAAATTTTTGGTGGATTCTTTTTTCTTTTTTTTATGGAGTTTTGTCGAGTTCTTTTTAAATATTATTTCCGGATATGCTTTTCCATTCCATTCTCTTTCTTTTTTTCGCGTCCTTACGATTTTAATTAACCATGTTGCGAAAAAATTTGACGAAATTTAACGAACCCTCTACAACAATATACTCAAAAAAAAAAAAAAAAAAAAAAAAAAAAGGCAAGTTAAAGCAAGTTAAACATATTTACTTGATTTCAACGATTAAGGTATCCTTATTTTCTATCGAATGAAAAGTTACTTTTATATCAATTTTATAGACATTAAAAAAAATTTAAAATATAATAAAATAAGCTTTGAGAATATTATTTTTAGAGGGTTCTTTTTTTTACGTGAGCGATTTGAATGGGAATTGTTTTTTGAAAAAATCTATGCGCATGAAACAAAATGAAGGAGATTTAGTACAATTAAGATAAAAAGTGACTATTTTTATTTTTTTTTGTTATGAGGAGGGATCAAGAGTTTCGTTTTATCATTTTCAATTTTTTTATTTTTTTTTTTAGTTATATATTATTTATTCTGGATTTTTATTTAAAAAAAAATCTCTCTTTTTTCATAGATTAGTTAGTTTTAAAATTTTTTTTTTCTTGGTTAAGATGAATTTTCTAATTTGGAAGTTGAAATTATTTTCAAAGTGCTGTATTGTAATTAAAAAATAGAGAAATTGATGTATTGGTTTGATTTCCTTTAGGTCACCTCAGTTGGAAGATTCCGATCAGAAAATTTAAGAAAGAAAAAAAGAAAAAACGGTCGATGACGCGCTAGCCTGTTCTTTAAGGACGCGTTTTTTCTTTTCATCAACATCCGAACTTCAACCTTACCTTCCTTCCATTTTTTGGTTCACCTGGAGAGAAATTCATGTTTCATAATTTTTCTTTAGATTTTTTTTTTTCCTTTACGCATTCGATCACAGTTCATTGAATCACTTTCAAAAAAAACTTCCATTATTTATTTTAAACGTTTCGGGTTTTATTTATTTATTTTTTTTCGTGTAATTTTTATTCTTTTTTCATAAAACCAAAAACAAAATTTTTTTCATGTAATAAAAATCATATTTATTTATTAACTTTTTTTTTTAAAACCTATTTTTTTTTCAAAAATCATGTATTATCTTTATTCATTTTATTATTTTATTTCTAAAACTGGCAAATGGCAAATGGGCAAATGGAAAAAAAAATTTTTTATTGGCAATAATCTCGTTTTCAAATACCCCACGATTTATTATTATCTTGATGATATCACATAAGCATATATAACAAACAAAACAAAAAACAAATAAAAAGATGTTGGCCTTAACATTTGTTCTAATTCTTTTTATAGTATTTGGCATTCAAGAATTAATGAACCACACATTCGATAACATTTTTTTAAAATTAATCATAATACAAAAAAGAAAATTCTAGTATTTACCTGTAAAAAAACGCGAAAAAGCGTGCCACAATTTTTTTTTTCGTGTCGCAATTCCCGTGTTTATCATTGATAAATGAAAAGTAGTCAAATGACGAAATAATAATAAAAATAGTAATAAATAATCCTATTTAAAAAATCTTTTTTTCCGAAGCCGAAATGATCCACACAATTGATGATGAGAAGGATTTTCTTCATCAGGGAGAAAGGAGACGGCCGAAAAAAACAAATTTTTTTAAAAGGCGGGAAATTGAACCAACAGCGTTTTTCTTAAAGTTTCACATGTTAATGCTTCAATAAAACTTTTATTTGGGGGAGAATGGTTCTATATTTGGATTATTATTATCTATTGGGCACATACGGGAGGAACTCCGTTAGTGCCAAAAAAGCTTATTAATGCATTTACTTAAAGAAATCATTAATCAATGATGATTACTATTCTTGTCATTTGGTGAAATGTTCCCGATCAAATAATTTCATGAATTTTATCCGGTTTTTTCCTTTTGAGTTTTGATTAATTAATTGGGGTTAGGGTTTGTTGAGAACATTTGGGGGTGATAAGAAAAAGGGAGCAAAAATCAGTTATTGTAAACCTAAAAAAGGATTCGAATTTTCGTATAATTTGCGTCATCATGTTTTGGAACTAGGTTTTTTTTTAAAAAAAAAGGCGCCGTGTTACAATAACCCTCAGCAGTTTGTGATGATGAAATGTCATATAAACAGATTGCTCAGGTGATTGTTGATAAACAAAAAAATGCCCAAATGAATTTATATTTGGAAAAAAAAAAAAATGTATTTACAAAGTGTATTTACAAATTTTGTAGAAAAAAGAAGGAAATTATTGGATGAACACTACCAACAAACCAAAAAAAAAAAAATTTTTTTTCCCTAGGATTTATTTAATTTATTTTTCCCTTTATCCTTCTTATCAACTTTATCATCATCAAATATGGGTCGAAGTTTATCATCCCAAGCGTAAGGTGTTCTGCGTCTTTGAGGAGTTCTTTTTATTCGTTTCTCCGTTGTGGGAGATTCAACAAACTTGACTCGTTTTTCTTCGGCATCACCACAAATGATCGTGTCGATCGATTTGTTCGGATCATTGGATGATGATGATGATGTATTATTATTTTTATTATTATTATTATTATTATTGGGCAATGAGATTGATGTTGATAAAGTTTTTGAGCTGCTATTCATATTGATACATGTGTTTCAAAGATCAAAAATAAGTGGTATAAAGAAGGCGGTGGTCCTATTTACAAATCAAATTTGTTTTCAAGAATAAAATGAAATCTCACGCTAAAATATCTTCTTTTTTTTACGCGATACAACAATGATATAATATTCAAATGACAAAAAAATAAATGGTTTTTTATTCGGAGAAACAATTTATGACAACGATGATTAAAAAAAAAATTCTTCATGTCTTTTATATATTGAAATTTTTTCAAACACATGAGAAAAAGCATTAGGTTGAACCTAATTAGAGTAAATCAACTTCCCAATTAATATTAATACTTTATGTAATGATTTTTGATTTTTCGTCACGTGCGGTATCCGCCTAAATTACGTAATTCTTTAATGCTAAAACGCAGGTGGTTTAAGGGCATTCCCGTTGGGCGTATTTCATAAACATTCAAATCTCGTGAAATGCTGCGCCACGCACATACCTATGTAGCGCGCGTCGCCTTTTAATTTATTATGTTTAAATATTATGTTGTCTTTGGAAGAAGACCCAAGAAATGAGAATACGACACATTACAAGAAGAAAAGTTATTATCTACATTACAAAATATACTACATTAAATATTTTCGTACCGAGATACCTGTCGTAACGTCAGAAAAAAAAATATGCCCCTAATTAAAAAAAAAAAGGAGACATCTATCCAGTAGATATCTTTTGATTTTTTTCTCCCATTTCCCCAATTATTTCAACCCCACACGTTCCAATTCAACGTTTTCTGATTTACAATTTTCAAAACTACCTATTAATTCACCACCTCTTAATTGTTTAACAATGGAAAGAGGGGCACCGGGACCAAAGTTTCTTGCCAATCTGTATTTAAATGTATCCTTAACTATGTCACCACCAAAATTGATTTCTAATTTACATTGTCCATTTGCGGCAATCGTAGGATACCAGACATGATCTAAACTATCCTCATCATCTTTGGGTGCAACAAAAGGATTTTTAGAAGATGCATAAGCACCGAGGTAATTCCCATTCTTGGTATAGAACACCTCTTTGGTCGATGGTTTATAGCCACATCCTATTATGTCTCCCACGTTATAGGCGGGACCATATTCTCTGGAGGATGAGATGTCGTTATGGTACAGATGACCGTCATTTGATTGATATCCAATAGAATGTTTATTCCATCCGGGTAACCTACGAACGTAATGATTGTCAATAAAAAGATAAATAAAATAAAATAAAATCAAATAATAAAATTGAAAAATGGTATTTGTAATCACCTGAAGTAAGGGTATGGTTTCGTTGATAGACCAATGGAAATGATGGTGTCAACGTCAGTGGCTTTAGACACCACGGTCACCTCAAAATAATGCATTACATCCTCATTAACCTTGTTGCTATTCCTTTTCATGTGCGTATTGGGTTTTCCTTGTGCTCTATCAATGATAGAAGTGGAAATACTATTCCTTCTTATCGTAGAAGATTTGGGGATAAAGAAAGGATAGTTTGATTGTACGCAAACGTTATTGGTAACGCTGCTCCACTTTCTGGTATTAATCTCCACCAACTTGCCATAATTTGTTATTTGCACCACCCCACTTTCGTCAACGACGTTTGCCCCTATGACGAATTTCCACGAAGAATAGGGATTTAAATAAATATTTTCATGCACCTTATATATGGAATGAACCTCTTCTTGGCTCGGTAATACATCCTTTGGTGGATTCTTAATTAAAAATTCCAAGGCTTTCCTTGATAAATCTTTAACCGGTGGAGAGGTGTGAGTTGAATCTTTTGATGGGGAGGTAGAGATTGGGGAACCATATGAAATTGGGTGATAAGCGTACGGGGGTGGTACGACGACTTGACTTAAATTACCACCTTTCGCCCCGTTTTTGTTGTTGTTGTTGTTGTTGGTAGTGGTGATGGGTGTATTCTTTTTATCTTCCGGGGATAATCGTACCGATTGTAAAGAATCATTATCAAAATTATAAAATTTCTTTTTCAACCCAAGGATATCTTTAAAGTTATTATTAGAGTAAACGTCCGTTATCCAATTATTCTCCAAATCTAATTCCGTGCTCTTGCCATCGACCGATTGTGACGTAGCGTGCGTGGCAGTGTCCACCATAATGTTTTTGTTGGTCACATTCGTTATACTTTTTAATTTTTGTCGTTTCTTATGAATTGAATAGAAGCAACATATTGTGATGGTGAATAATATCATTATTAAGAATATAAATGTGAATATACATTTTGCCGTGGTACATCTATTATTATTATCCTCATGATCACCCAGATCAATTTCTTGTGAAAATATTAATGGTAAATCAATCAAAATGACAATTAACGATAAAGAACTTAATCGAATCATTTATTCGTCTTACAACGGATATGTATACGTGATAAAAAAAAAGAGGGGAACAAAGTACTTTTTTTTTATATATATATATAATAAATATATTAAATATATTCACAACAATGAAGAGAACAAAAAAAGGAAAAAAAAGAAAATGGTTGGATCCTTATTTTTTTTTTTCCTCACCAAAATCCATTTCCGCTCATTTCATATTCCTTATATACTTTTCTCGATGATATATTCTAATGGAAAAAAAAGAACAAATAAATAAAATATATATCCTTTCCATTCTAACAATAAAAAAAGGTAAAACAAATAAAAAAAAATTTTTTTTTTATTCGTCTATTACTTGAAAGAAAAAAAAAATTAACGCGTAATTAATCTTTAGGTGCCGTGTCAATAATACATACATCCCATTCAGTAATTTTTATATTATTTGCTTTTGAAACTTAAATTCTATTAATATAAGTCTTATTATACTAATACAAACCAATATAAACCAAGCAAAAGCAAAAGATGCGAGGCGATTTATGTGCGTGGCACATCAATACCAAAATGAGAATGAAACTCAAACAATGAAAATTTAATAAGGATTAATAAGGATTATGAAAAAGAATACCACACGAATGAAAATTCAATTTAAAGTTGAAAAGAATGACAACGGTTTACGTAACACCATTGCCTGTCGTACAACGCGCATTTATGCACAATGCAAAAAAGGAAGGTTACGTGACATTGGAATTGGGCTTTCGTTTCAAAATTTATTAAATTGGTTTGTTTACGGTGGTGATGGTTGGAGCAAGTAACACCGCATTCCCTTCTTTACAAGAAAGGTGTCTCGAAATGATATGAAAAAAAAACAATTCCTCTTGATTAGATCTCATACACAATGCGATTCGACGTAATTGAGGTTTTTTTTTTTCAGATACCGAGCTACACAGCACGTGCTTTAAATGCGAAGTGGCGATCTCCTAGGAAAACGTTTCAAACAATAATAAAATAAATGTTTGATAAACTGTTACAGGTTTCAGTAAACAACATCTTTTGTATAACCGTTTCAAAAATTGCTCTTCTGACTTGAGATTAATGAATCCCGTAAAAAGTACATTTTTTTATTATCGATCTTGAAATGATGAACAGGGAATTGTCAGAACGGAGATTGTAAATACTGTAGGGAAACGAATATTCTAAAATCTAAAATCTTATACCAAGAATTTTTGATTATAAATCTACCGATTTAAGTAAATGGCTTACAAGATTTACAAGATTAGTAAGACAAAGGCCAAGCACTAGTAATAAATAAATAATGATGTTGAGGAAAAAAAATAATATATATACCAGTACATATATTATTATTTTTGGAGTGTTAAAATAATTGAAATATTTATATCTTTGGAACTTAAACTAAAATAGTATAAGGTGAATTTTTTTATAAACTTTTCTTTGTATGAGGTCTTATAATAAAATACCATTTCTGGTCAATAATTGGGCAAACAATGATCATTCTGGAAAAAAATCAATTGCATATGTATATTACTAAATTACGCATCTAAAAATATCTACTTTGCTTCCAAGTTCGAGATGGAATTATATTTACGTTTTAAAAAAAAAAATTCCCACAAATAACGTTTGTCTAAGAAATTTTTTACAGCAATGCGCAGTATTGCCACGTTTATTCATTCAATCTTCAATGGTGACTACTCGAAAAAATGATTAATGAATTTTACAAACCCCCCCGATCGATATAAAATTCTTTCCAAATTTGGATCATTGATAAAATGGTTTTACGACACAGTATTCGTTATTATACCCCTAATATTGGAGTTGTAAGATTAAATAGAAATTAATTTGATTTTCCGAGAACAATAAAGAAAGGTTCGTTGTTACCCTTGAGCTTTTTTTGAGTTTACTTTTTGACAGAAAGTTCATGTTATTATAATCTCTTCATTGTTATCAGTAGATGATTGACACGTTTCCATCTTTATTAATGGAAGATAAACGAATGCGCATAACTTTTTACCCACACTTTTGTTTAATTGTCTAATTTCACAGGATCTTACTTCGAAAGTTTTCAATAATCACTTGTTTGATAAATTTAGTAATAAGAACAATAACAGAGTCGATTTGTCTTTTAAATGATTGATTGTCATTGCATTGAAGGAAATATTGATTGAAAAGATTAAGTTCGGAGTGACTATGAGAATTAACTATAAATCGTGGGTTCAAAAAAAAAAATTTTAAATGGAGTTAAGTGTGTCCATTTTTCAAGTCAAATAATAAACAATAAATAAATTTGAATGTTTTTTTTTTTCTATGGGGCGTTTGGGATGTTCATTTTATTATTGTTTTTTATTTTGATATTTTTAACAAAATAAAGACGTTATCTTTTGAAACATGTGATTAAATACTTATTGAAAAAAAAAAAGATATTTTTAATTTAAAATATTTTCTCGAGTAGTTCTTTTTCTTTTAATCAAAAAAAAAAAAATACGAATTACATATATTATTTTCCCCCTTTTCAAGTTCTTTTAATAAAATAAACCTTGATTGAGGAAAATCACGTCTCTTCAAATATTCCATCATAAAAAAAAAATATATATTATTAATATTATATTTTTCCTACTGTATTTTTTTAAAAAAAACAAATATGTCATCATCACAAGCATCTTCCACTTTAATTCCTCCCGCAATCACATCATCAAGCTCTTTACCAACAATAATTTCATCTCCTACATCATCATCATCATTAAATCAGCATGAATCTGAATGTTCGGACCGATGCGTTTTAATGATAGCATTAATTTTGGTGCCTATAATAATTTGCCTCATCTTATTAAAATTTTTATATGTCTATTTATATAAGAAGAGGAGGACCAATTCCATCGTCGATTTAGAAAATCCGGAATCGATTAATAACAACAATCTTATTAATGCGAGTCATTTTAATGAGAACCTTGTAGATAATCAAAATTCTGAGATTTTGATGACGAATAATTTAACCAGACCGCGAAACGCATTCGTTAGGAATCGACACACGATATCTGAGAGGAGCCAACTATATCCAATCTCTGATCAACGTACCTTATTAAAAAGGACGAGAACGACAATCTCATACCTTATTTCGAACAACAAGTATAAGTTACAAAATCATTTCATAAATTCGTTAGAAAACGCCATCTTGATTGATTCGAATAATAACACCAATTCAAGACATCAACTTAAAAGTATTAAGGAGAATAAAGTCTTTGTAGAAAAATGTCCTTTATCCCCTCCCCTCTCTATATCTTTAAATTCTCCTTTGACAATTCAGCATGGAAAGGTTTTATTAGATGAAGCTATTAAAAAATTTAACAGGCCATGGGAATTTTTACCTGACGCGGTTGTAAAAGAAATGAATACCATCAAGGTGACCAATAGAGGAAGGATCATTGAAATTGATCCTGAATTCTGGAGTAGCGTTGTAAAAGACGCTTGCGTACAATCAAATTATCCATTTTACGTTCCATTACCATCAAGATTGAAGAATGTTGATGATGTTGATGCCTTGGACCAACAAGAAGAATTTGTAAATGGTGAGGATGATAAAGTAACTTTAGACGAGAAAGATGAAATGTCTGATGAGATGGATGAGGGAAATCAGAAATCTATTAGCAATCGAATCAAAAAGAAGTTTAGACAAAAAAAGAAATATCATCAACAAGTCATTCATAAAAGTCCAAAAATCGAGGAAATAATAAAAGTATATGAAGATGGAGAAGGATTAAATTATTTTGAAATTACCGTGTTAGAAAAAGAATATTCTCATACAAATATTGTAATTGGAGTTACCACGAAACCATTTCCTTGCTACAAGTAAGAAAATATATAAATTATATCTCTATCCTTTATAAATTCAATTCGTCACTTTTTAATTTTCCTCTTTTTTCAATTATATTTTTTTAAAAAAAGGCTACCAGGTCACACGGAACGTTCAATAGGTTATCATTCAAATACAGGGGAGGTTTATCAAAATTCAATATATAATGGATGGGATTATGGACCATCATGGAATAAAATTAATTACACCGTAGGATGTGGATATAAACCGCTTACGGGCGAAATTTATTTTACACTTAATGGAACATATTTAGGTACATTGTTCACTGCAGAAGTTGAACATGACATCTTATCTGAAAAAAGATATTATTTATTTCCTTCTATTGGCGCTAATGGAAAATGTAAAGTTAGGGTTAATTTTGGAGAAGAAGAATTTGTTTATAAAGATAATTATGAGAAAGATACTGAGAGAGGATCATCTATTAAATCTTATGATATTGAAAGCTCAAGTAGTCGTTATAGCGACGATGAAAATACAATTCGCGTTAAACATCCGGTAAATGAACCATTGGGAAGATGGAAAGATATCAATTTAGAAACCGATGAAAATAAGGTTTGGTGGAATACCATCGTATAAATTTATCCCCTAAAAACATATTTTTAATCATTGTAATCATTTAATCATTGTAATTATTTTTTTATTCTCTTGTATAATAAATAATAAAATGTAAATATTCTTTTAATTTATTCGATCTAAAAAAAAATCAATTATGATTATTTAAGTAACTCATGAATGTCTTATCAACATCATTAAAATTGTATACAAATATACATATAAAAGGAGATAAACATGTCTAAGAATTATCATCATTTAGATTTTGATAAATAAATAATATAGTTTATCATATTATCAACACATCCCTTATGGATTCTTAATCTTAATTTACTTTTATTGATATTATCAAAAACATTATCCCTTATTCTCTTTCTAAACTTATTGATTCTTTAAACTCATCTTTAATTTCAATATTTAGGAGTAAGTTTAAACATTTAATTTATAAAAGTGTCTAGTTTTATTATTTTTTATAATTTCTTTTTCATACAAATTTTTTTAAAATTTGATATATGGGAACGTTTCCAGTAAAATCAAGTTATGAGGCATAGTAAATCATATGATCCGTAATGTGATTTTACTGGAAACGCTCCCATATAATACATAAGTATTACCTTTTTATTCATTTTAATGAATTTTAAATATATATTCTTGAATTTTTTTGCATAAGTTTGTCTTTTTATCAATTTCTTAAAATATATCACTCTTTTGAATCATTTGCTTTTTATCTATTTCAGCTCATAAAATATACTATTGTCAAATTTTTTCATATGTTTTTCAGTAATTCCTAAGTATAAATAACTAAGAAGTTATTATGATAAAATCAAATAATTTTATAATAATATAAAGATCTAAATTTTTTAACTTAATTAATTAATCTTTATTTATATAAATAAACAAATAGATATTTTATTTATTAGAAGCTATTTCTAATTTATTAAGTATAAAAATGTTATATTATTTCTTTTTAAAATTTACAGTATATAAATCCTAATTATAATTTTATCTACTTTTAATAATATAATATTATTAATTGATTTTTAACTAAATCAAAATAAAAAACCTAAATTTTTATCAATGAAAATATAAATTTTTTGTTTTTATTTTATTATTAATATAAAAAAAATGTAAATTCTTAATAGGATTATTTTAATTTAACTGTTTAAATTTTTTTACATTAGACCAAATCAATTAAAATATTTGTTTAATATAACATATAAAATTATAACTAGGGGGAAAGGGATATGAACAACAATAAGTAAAGTTAAACAAATAATAAATTTTTATTTAAATTAATTTAAAAATTTAATATATATAATTCATATATAATTCACATTTTTATTTATAAAGTTTTATTATAAAATAATAAAAATATATTAATTATTAATACCTCTCTTTCTTTTGGTATTAATTTTAATTTCAATTCGTGTAAAAAAATCTTTTCCTTCACTTTGACATGTATTAAATAAAGGAAATACAAATTTATATTTAGAAGTTAAACATGTTGGAAAATCTACTAATCCTTGATCATATCCACACCAATAACATATAGATGGATTGTTTTTACGTGATGAATAATAATTTAACTTGATTGGTGATTCACATGATATTTTTTCACGAATATATAAAATATTATAAAGTTTATGATTTTCAGGCACTAAAGGAAATCCACAGCTATAATCCCAATTATTAATAATGCATTGAAATAAGGATTTTTGTGTAGTAGTTAATGCTTTTTCACTATATAAATATTGAAACTTTCCACATTGAAAGCATTGTATAATATCACAGACTTTTGTGTTTGTAAAAATAGTTGATGATACTTGTTCTACATTCTCTATAGCTACCATTAATGTAGGATGATATTGCTCTGTAGTTGTTTTACCATATACATTTTTAAAATTAGCATAATGATCTTTTTCTACTATTAAATACAAAAAATATTAAAATTTGTAATGATTATTATTATTAAAAAATTAATAATTTAAGTAAACTTACATTGTGCAGGTACTGGATCCATAAGAAAGCTAATATTATCAAATATATCTTGTGGAAGACGAATTATATCACATATATTGCAATTTGTATTATTACATTTTTTAACCTATATATTATATAATTTAATTTTAATATTATATATATTTAATATTAATTTTAAATATTAAAATATACCTGAAAACTATAATGACGAATTTGACAATGCATTTGTATAAATTCCTTAAGATCAGTTTTCTTTGAAAGAATATCTGCGGTTGTGTTAGAACTTTTCAATGTTTTATCAATAGAAAGAATTATCTTATAAAAATAAAATTTAATTTAATAATAATTAAGGTTGCTTGTCTAAACTCATTTTGGATTTGGCAAAACGGTTAAACCTTTAGTTTTGCTAAATTTTTACTAAGTGTTTGATATAGTTTCGCCATTTTTATAAGCTTTGATATAGTTTTACCTTTTTCCAAATTTTGCAGATTTTTTAATAAGGTTTTAATATAATTTAACCAAGTTTTACTTTTACCATTTAGACATCTGTTTAAACTCTTAATTTCGTCTAGCAACCTTAATAATAATATTATTTTTCAATTATTAATAATATACTATAAAAATTACCTTAAAAAATTCCTGAATAGCTTCTTCACTAGCAGATTCATAAGATTTAAAAGGTATATTATGTAAAACCAATCGTTTAGTTCGTGTACGTAATAATTGTTGAACATTACAAATACAATTCTTTAATTCAACTTTAAGATCTTGATTTTTTTCAGCAACTTTCTAATGTATTAGCCTTTCTAAAAAGTTCTTCTAAATGTAAACTCATTGTATCTCGCATAATTGCAACTCCTTGAAGACCTAAATTAATTATTGACATTATTCATTTTGCTGGATTTGCCCAACTATGATGAGAAGCAGTACGTAATGCAATAAGAACATCAAAGTCACCACGAAAAAATAGACAAAGAAAAAATATTTGAACTGAACCAAAAGTAATTTGATGATCAGGACTACCATCTGTGTAAAGACAAAGAATAGGAGGTATATTAAAATTATAATATATTTGAATTGCATTATAAAATTCTATTGCATGTCTAATTGCACTGCTAGGTTGGAAAAGAGTATCTTTATATGAAACAAAAACTTTGTCATGATAAAAAGAATGCTCAATGGTTTCGGGAATATCAATAAAAATATTACAGATGGAGTAAGAGATAATTTTGTGAAATCAATATCACTTGCTATAAGGGTAGTATTTGCGTTAACCATGCTTTTTTTTTATTACGTATTCCAGTTGATGTAGCTACACCTTCTCCAATTGGTACTTTATGCTTGTCATCTGCAGAAATGAAACAAATATAATTACGATGAAGAATAGCAAATTTATGTAAATATCGAAATAAGCAAGCACAATAAGTGCATCTGGATGATCTTTACGTAATTTCCTAACTTGAACTTAGTACTTAATATTGAAATGACCAGTATAATGCATTGCTGCTGCTGAAGTGGGATTAGTTGGCCAAAATTGAAGTTGAATCCATTCTTCACATGGGATATTAATATTTAATGGTAATGATGAATTATATTTAATTTCCAATTGTTTTATTACAATTTCACATAAATCCTAAATTGAAATTGCTAATAGCATATATAAAATAAATTCATGTCATCTATCATCAACTGCTGGAGCATACTATATATTAAAATAAATATTAATAATTAAATAAAATAATATATTATTAAGTTATAAAGATAAAATAATATAATAACATATCACCTCATTAAAATATGCTTCTATTTCATCCCAAAAAATATAAAATCTTTTGCCTTTAAAACTACTATTAATTCGCAAATCAACAATAATTGATAGATCTTCAATCATAAGTATAATTCATAATTGCTCTTCAATTTCTTTACTAATAGCATTTGAGGTTACAGATGCATCACCAGTTAAATCATAATATAAGATACGGAGTAAAGCCGAAGGTACTTTTTTTATAAGAGAATACTTTAAAAAAATTAAAAATAAATATAAGGTTATTAATATAATTAAATAAAATTTTTATTAATTCATTAATTCATACTTTATTTAACACATTTTTTTCATTTGACGCGTAAAATATTTTGGTAAGTTTTTTGAATTATTAATATTATACGTGCATATTCCGATTCTGATCATTGATTTAATGATAATGGAATTTTCCATATATAATTAAGAGTGCCAAGATAGTTACCCTGATGATACTGATAAATTGTTATAGGAAAATTAAACCGCAAGTCTTTAATATAACAATATTTTTGTATCGGATCAGATGGAACATATTCTTCAAAATCAAAAAACTCATATACATTTTTTTCAAGCAAAAAGTCTAATAGTTTTTGATATTTAGTGTTGATTTCTTGAGACCCTTTGATAGTATATACTTGCAAATCTTGATTCAAATTTTGTGTCACTAAACTATTATTATGATGGACATTCATTTCAGAATTAACTCTGTATAAATATTTTGCATATTTTTTTATTATATTTGTTAATTCAAACACTTGTAAAATAAATTCAATCCATTTTATTTCACTTGCCTATGGTTGTCCAATTGAAAGTTCTAATGATTGTGCTAAATGCTTAAGTTTGTCTTTTCTAAGTGATTCTTTTTTATGATGTCCGGTAAAATAAAAATTATTATAATATTTGTCACATTGATATAAATTCAATTCTTTAAAAGTATTCGGAACATTTAATGAACGAGCAGCTAATGTACTATAATGTGGATCAATATACCAAAGAAGGGCTACAAGACTGTTCACAAATGTTTTTGCAAAGTTTTCCTGATTTCCACCCCAACCACCTTTTTGTTTTTTTAACAATGCTATAATATCATTATATAAAACATCTCTTTATGTATCCTTTCTTTTTGTTGTTGGAAAGTATGGTTGACAGGCGTGTTCCATCATAACATCAAATGCAGTTTATTCCGGTAGTTCTATTGGTTATGGTGGGTCATCGAGTTCTTCAGTTTGTACAATAAATCGTATGTATTTTAATCCTAGCTCTGACATTAAAGATATTTCATCATAAAGTCCTTTTTTGAGATAATTCCACTTGCCATTCCCTTTTCTACATAGACTTTTACATTCCGGTTGCCAAATATGCCTTCAGTAGTTGCTTCATATATTTCGCCAAATATACATGCATTCTCAGCTACTTTAATAATTTGCTGACTGATTATACTTTTTTGTCTTTCATTAACATTAACAAAAAAGTGTATCATATTTAAAAATTAGGAAAAGCAACCAAAGTCACGAAGTTACGATGATGATAGAACTGAAAAAAAATATTAAACACATCAAACGCAAATTATATATATATCATTTTTTTATGCTGCATTTTACTATGATTGAATATATTAAAATTTGATAAAGCTTTGCAAAAGGAGAAATTTTATGTAAAAAAAAACGGTGTGTTGTATAGATCCTTAAAAATTGAACACAAAATCGTAACATTGATAGATAATCAACATTTTATTTTATAATACTTTATGTAGATCATATATAATCATATACTGTATATAAATTAGTGTTGTTCAAGACCTATTTTGAAAAATGAAAGAAGAGGGTTATGTTAAACAAACCTTTTACTTGGTTTGGCCTTATTAGATATTAAAAAGTTTTAGTTAATAATATTATTTTAAAAAATATAATTCATATTATTAATTGCCAATTCAGATATGATCAGCAGAATTTTGATATAAAAATTCAAATAAACTTTTCATTATTACACATTTTCACTCAAATAGTAAGTTGACGCAAGTTGCTTTTATATGTACAAAAATTATATAGTCTAATGCAAAAAAAAAGTCAGAGAACACGAAAATGCTATAAAAAATCATATGTTGATAATATTTTTAACGACTTTACTATGTACGAATGCTGGATTTCAAATAAGATTGCAAATTTATATATGAAATTTTTTATAATGAAAGTGGTATAAATTTGTTTATGTGGAAGTTTTAAACGACTCCAGAAGTTAAAACAACATAATTTTCTTGTAAATATTTACTTTTCTTTAGAATTATGGTAAGTTTCTTTGTGAAATTTGAAGGTTTATTTTTTTTGTCCATTTTTTAGAATGGTTCACTTTTTATCTCGTTTTCGTAGTAAGTTTTCTTGTGTATTCAAATTAAAGGTGGGAATATTTCAGTTCAAGGTGAAAAATTGTTTTTTTATTTGTTTTTTTATTCTTTAATAACTGGTTTCTCTTCCTCTTGAACTTCATGGTAGTATTATTTTTTTTGTGAAGTTCAGAAGTGTGATTTTTACTGGCTTTAGGTATTTTACAAAACAGAAATAAAGAAGACCAGATACAAATAAACACATTGTTTGATTTAGGACACGTAATACTACATACAACACTAAATTTTTGTGATAAGTTTCTCTTTGTGGGATTTGAAGAAAGAATTTTTTATCTATTTTCAGTTATTGATCTTTATCTTTTTATTTATTTTTATTTAGGAAATGTTTGCACTTTTTTTTAGTAAAATTATTCTTTGCGAGATGTGGGAATTTTTATTTAATCTAAGGATAGTTTATTTTTTTGTGGGCGAAACTTATTGTTTTTTATTATTTATTCAGTTTATTGTTGTTTAGGTTTAGTTGTTATTGATTTTTATTATTTATTATAATCATGTGATAAAATAATTTGAAACGTTCTTACATTATATAATTGAAAACAATTCTATCATTAGTGTTGTTTGATCTTTATTATACTAAATTTTAAAGAAAACAACAATTCATTATAATAAATGTTCATTTATCAGATAATTCCACTTCTTCAAGAAGTCATAATGCCATAGTTTTTTTGAATGACTGTGAAGTGCTTGTTATCCAGTTTGCAATTGTGAGAATTTTTGGCACATCATCTTTAGAAATTTCTCCATCAGCTATCCTTTTCAAAAGTTCCTCATGCATCTCACTAGCATTCATTTTCAGCCTAGAATTAGCTGTACCGGTATGAAGCATTATAGTAAATAATTTCTTAACACATTCTGTAATTCGTTTAGTTAGACTTTTTTGATTTACTTTTAATTTTTCTGTTAGAGCCCACCTGCAAACAAATACAATAGCGCTAAAAGTAGCAAAAGATCATGAATTTAGTTATGATAAAATTTCAAATACAATATCAATACAAATTTACCTTTGTGATGTTGGATTATTCTTTTCTTTGATTTGTTCTCCTCTACATATTTTCTAACATTTTTTTTTATCAAATATTCTGACCAAATAGAACTTTATATATATTATATTATTTTTACCTCAAAGTTTATTTGATTCGCCTGAGAATTTTCTTTGTAATCTACAAAATACCATTAATTACTAAAACAAATAATTACAAATAATTACCAGTTTATATATTATTTTGAAAAACAACCTTTGTGATGCCAATGGAATGATCTATGATTCTGAAGGTTGTGTATGTGTTGTATAACTTGGATTTGGCTTTTCAAAACTGTGTGTTTTTGTAATTTTATCAATTTGACCAAATGCGATCTTATTCTACTTACCAAATTCTGGTAATACACGTGTACATATATATCCAACATCCTTTCTGATCTCAAGCCAAGTGAATTCATGCTAGTTTGATATTCAATTAATCATTTTTAACTTCCCTTTTTCTATTCAAATGATTATATTATTCTTTTTTTTTTATAAAAAAAATAATAAATAAAATAAAAATATTTACCTTTATTACGATTTGATTCAAGATAAGATACATAGTACCTGAAAGATCCTTTATAGCATTTTCAATATCTTCTTCTTCTTCTAATTCATGTCCAACTTTTACCCATCTTTTTATTGCATGCGAAATCTACAACAATAATAATACAATACATAAATTATTAGTAATATTTAAAAAAAATGTAATATTAATTCATACTTGAGCGTGATGAGAATCTATGATAGTTTTTGCTTCTTCTGCTTCTAAAAATAACCATCTATGAGGACTAATATTATACATTCCTTCTAATGGCTCATGATAATCATTAATTCTGTGTTATGATAATGTCTACCATTATCTAATACAATCATGATCCATTTTTGTTTTTGTTCTAAAGTTTCTATTACAGTATGTAATGAGGATGCAGTGAACTATATATCCTGATGAGTATCTCCAAACCAGTGTTCAAAAGCTTATACATCTAAGTTATTATTTTCAATATTTTTTGTATATACAAGAACAGAATTAAGCGTACACCCCTTTTTTCAAACCACTCATTTTTTGTTTTACAGGCTTTTTTTGAAAGAATCTTCATCTTATAATCTACTATTATTAATGCTCCATCCAAATCAAGCTGAGAAAATTGAGCATTAAACTGTGTATTGAGATAAGATTTGCAAGCATGATGTGCCATAAAATTAATCAATTGATTTTGATAATTTGATAATGTTTCCTGCTTTTCCTCTTCAAGATTTT
>CAMKVN010000105.1:0-42211 GCA_946474995.1 Funneliformis geosporum
TCTGACGTAAGAAAACAAATAGATTAAATGGTGATAATTAGATTATATTATTCAGATTATATGGTGGTAGTTAGATTGTATCTTTTAGATTATATGGTGGTAGTTAGATTATACAGTGGTATTCAGATTATATGGTGGTATTCAGATTATATGGTGATATTTAGATCATATGGTGATATTCAGATTATACAGTGGTATTCAGATTATATGGTGGTGATATAATCTAGGGTAAGTGGAATACCACCATGTGATATAATTATATCACATGGTGGTATTCCACTATGCCGATCCGAATGTCAGAAGCAGATTTTTGTTTAAAAAACAACAAAATTGTTGTTTTTTTAACATTAAAACACCATTCCAAACATCGGAGGCAGATTTTTGTTAAAAAACAACAATTTTATTGTTTTTTAACATTAAAACGCTATCCCGAACGGTAGAGGTGGATTTTTGTTAAAAAAATTTTTCGATTCGTCAGATACGAATACGGATTCAGATTTGTCAGATTCAGATATGGATTCAGATTCAGATTTTTCAGATTCAGATCAAATCAGATTTTGCCCAAATCTGATCTGATTCGATCCGTGCGGAACAATAAAGTAGAGGATGGATCTCAAGACTAAAGATGGATACCATAATTTAGAAGTTGCAACTCAGTAAGTTGCAACTCCTTGTAAAATTATTTTAATATAAAAATTCATAAATAGTTGCAACTAGTTAAAATTTTTAAAAATAATTATGGGAACCATCTTTACTTAAGACAAAGCAGAAAGATTTATAAAATTAGTACATGGAAAAGACAAAAACCAATTTATAGCTTGAAATTAACTTATCCTCTCTTTTGAAGCTATTGCTTCTGTAAGAGATAGCAGTTTACTTTAAGTTTATAAATAGTGAAAACATTTATTTCCTAAAGGTCTATGACTGAAGAAGGATATAATTCATTTAGACTTTGAAAAAAGTATAGGTTCTACTGGTAAAGCTCTAAAGCTAATAGTAAAATCATATCCAAATTTGGAATATCTAAATATTTCTTATTGTACAGAATTTACTGAAAAATCAATTTGTAATGTTATTTATTTTTGTCTAAGGCTTCTTAGCTTTTGTAAAATTACCAATGTGACTATCGAAGAGATTGCTAGATCATGTCTTAATTTAAAATACCTTGATCTGAAGGGGTGTTATAAAATTAGCAAATAAGCTGGCTGGTATTGCCTATCAGAATTTATCACAATCCTTTTTAGCTAATGCTTCAAATTTGAATGGAGTTGAAATGGAACGACATACTAGAATTTCCATCAGAATTTGATACAGGCTTTAGATCAGATATACCAGTAACCTAACAGATGATCACCAAGAAATTATTTCGATAGAATACTAGCTGATCAAGTAGAATAGTAGTACTCTACTAATCTAACTAATCCGAAGCAGTGATCATCAGCTCGAAAGATTTTTTGTCAAGCCAAATGCATATCATAAGAAGACTTTCTTCTAATTGGTTGAAAAATTGATCATCATTTCTATAATAAGTACGATTGACAAAAAAACTATTCAATAATAAAACAATTAAATATATAGCAATTATAGTTGTACAATCTGCAACAAGAAGGTAATTTACAAGAAAGAGAATTTCAATATATAGAGAATATATATAGAACTAATAAAATTATAAATAATATAATAATATAATAACTAATTATAAAATTCTGATATAGATGTTTATTTTATTATATATTTCATAAAAATAACAAAAAGTAACGAAAGGTAAATATTAAAATGTAATAAATTATTAGTTTTATCTTTCATATATTCAGAAAATATACAGATTTCTTTATTTTTTAATATAAATTTGTAACTTTTTACTAAAAATTTTTAAAACAAGTTCTATAACAATATAAAGAACTTTAAGCTTCGTATTATAAAAATGCCACCTATAAGCAAACTTTTTTGAAACTGAGATTATTTTGGATTATTTTTGCAGGTAATTAGTTAGCATTCCAAAGAAGCAACGGTAAGATTTTTTTTTTACTTAATGTAACTTCATTTTCTGAAAAAGTACTTTAAACTATATATAATATCCGATTTAAATTGATTTGCAATAGTCAATCATATGAAAGTCTTCCTATGAACATGCATATACTCCCATTGTATTACAAAAGACAGCTATATTAAATTTTCGAATATATGAGGACTTGGAAATTGTTTGCAGTGAAAAGGTAAGCGGACTTCGCAAGGAAAAAAGAAATGTTCATTTTCAACCTATCACAGTTTGAAGGAGATGTTGGAGAAATACAGCATTGATTCCAATGGCATAAAAACCATTCCATTCAGATTCACAAAATTCAGGACAATAATAAATATTTCGAATATTACATGAACAATATTTTTATTCCGAATGAAACATTACGGATCATTGGTCATGGATAGTTTGGAATCTATGCGCAATGATTATATCTCTATCATACTTCATACCTCCCTTCATATTGTGGAGACTTCACGAAGAAGGCATTTAGCATGAGGCCTGAATCTGAAATAATTGAAGAAAATTCCAGACGAGCTGATTATGCAATCAAGGTATGTGAATTTTTTCTTGGCAAATTTGGACGACGGCCTATCACTGAAATTTTTTGGCATTTTTCAACTGAGAATATACTAATGCTATATTCCCTTCTAGAAGGCAGAGAACCTTGTTTGCGTTACAGAAGACAAGGTCCAGCATAGATTACTTGAAGGCTTCGCCTAAAACATCAAGCAATTTTGAGAGCTTGTATGAAATGAACAAGAAGAAAGAGAGTAGATGATGATTTCGACTACTCTATAGTATCGTGATTTCGGCCAGAAATTGGCATTTTCTGCTTTACAGTCTAGGTGAGATTAGTTATTCGAGTGAAATTCCTATACCATCAAAGATAAAAGATCTGAGAAATATCAAGCGTTATGTAATGAAGAAGGTTTTGAGGATAAAGGATAGAATGTGTGCGGATGAATCTCCAAAGAGTAAAAAATTTAGAATAGAGGCGTATCGCTCGAAAAAATAATTTATGTATATATTTCACAAACATTAACATAGAAACAGGTAACGTTCCAAACTATGTATTTATTTTTCGTCACTGTATTAATAAAAAATTTTTTCTTTGGCAAAAGTGATCTGGTTACAGTCCGCAACAAAGTGCATATATTTTTTTTCGAGTTTGAATAATAATATACAGTGCATAAAAATTAATTATTGAGTATTCAGTCCAAGGATATTATTTTGCTTAGAGAAGAAAATACCAGACTTGTGGCTTAATATCACTGAGCTTGAGTCAAAAATTTCAAGGTTAAGCCAAAAATACGAAGCTAAGAGCTGAGCTTAAGAGCCGAACCAAGGAGTTGGAAGAAAAGTAGAGCAGATATTACTATTGAGAATGCTAGACATGATATTGAGATTGCAGAGGTAAATTCCAAAATAGTGAAACTAAGAGACGCCAACGAGAAAACAAACAGCAAACCTTTCTACAATCTAAGATTATTTCTGAAGAAATAATTTCAGGAAATAAGTAGAATAGTGTTATTTTGGCTTTGAGCAAATGTGAGAGGGCAGGTCATCAAGATATCTACATTCCCTGAAGACCGAAATATGCTGTATATAAACGTTTCCCTTTCCTATAATAGACTAAATCAATTACATGGTATCATGATATCAAGATGCTTTTGAATATACTGATTCTAAAGACAACTACCTGGAAAGTAAGAGTATTCACACACATCGGGGTATAACATGTATGGGTGATTGGACTTGCCGGGACAAAAATAATTTCTATTTTCTTATGTGTCCCTGGGAGATGGTCACAATTGTTGAAACAGTCACATGAGATCGATCACCTGAAAATATATTCGGACTATTATAGTCAGGGTTGGGAAGTACAGTGTTAGTACAATAATTAGTACAGTTAGTACAGTTAGTACATTATAATAATTAATATAAAAATTAGTACAAGTACAGTACAAGTATAGTGGTAATTTTATCTAGTATATACAAAATTCCCAACCCTGATTATAGTCCTCCTCTCTAACTCATTAGAAAATGGCAAAAGCAAAAATTCTTGAGAAGATTGGGAATGCTGGAATGACGTGAACGTAAATCCAAATGGCGCAAGTCGTATTCAATAAAGAGACAAAGTTACATTCTATAAACTGAGCATGC
The DNA here is from genome assembly GCA_946474995.1 of Funneliformis geosporum. Taxonomy (NCBI): domain Eukaryota; kingdom Fungi; phylum Glomeromycota; class Glomeromycetes; order Glomerales; family Glomeraceae; genus Funneliformis; species Funneliformis geosporum. The sequence continues at coordinate 4,187 of CAMKVN010000105.1, forward strand.
AAGAAAAGTCTTGTGATGAAATTTCAAATTCATCTTGGAATGAGAATGTTAATGGTTGTAGTAATATAATCATCCTTAAAAGAGGTAAGTATTCCTCAATCCACCCGAAGTACTTTCAATACTTTTGTATGACTTTATTTTTCTAAAGATACAGAAATGATACAAAAATAATGTGTCATAATGAGGACCTTCGAGATGTCACCGATGACGTTTGCGAGATGATATCTGAATGGTATACCCAGTGTTGTATACAAACGTTGTCTCGGTGATTTTTGGCAGATACAGGACGTCTAAAATCCATGTCCAGGACTGTGTTCACAGAAAAGTTGGGACATGAACTGTTATTAGGTATCTTTTGGCCAGAATTAATAAAAGATATAGTCAGCATTAATGCGGAAAAAAGTCCCAGATATAAAAATCTTGGACATGAACACAGATAGTCTGGTCTGGTCTGGTTCATGTCTGTGTCTGTGTCTTATGACAACACTGGATATACCCGTCTTCTGTATCACTATAATATAGCATTATATGAAAGTGATCAAGTTGATACAATTAAAAAGTTAATGGAAAGAAGCATCAATTAAGATGTGCATATTAGAATTGAAAGAGCATCTAAATTTTTAGGAGGAATAACATTTAACGAACTAACTGCAATTAGTAGTTATAAACTAAGGCGGAATGCAAAAGTTCACAAAGTGAATTGGTTGACACAAAATGTTGCTCTTAAATGGTTGGACATAACTGTTGCTCAAATGACATCAGAATGCAAAAAAAGCAGTTGAAAAATGTATGTTAAATTTCTTAATTATAATAAAAGATTTAAATGTATGTTGATGAATTTTTCTGTGAGCAAATCCTTAAGTTAGGTGATGCCTCAAAAAAATTCATCCAAATCAATGACATCAGTAAGTTCATATTGCACTAATAGTTTTTCATAAGACTCACGATCATAATTTTTAGCAAGTGTTTTACATATAAGATAATCTTCTTCATATTTATCAGAATTAGCAATATTTCCTTATTATGAAAAAAAATAATTAAGATAAAACACGTCTTAGATAATTCATGATAAATATGATTACATGATTCAATAAATAATAATATAGTTTCTTATAAGAATAAAGCAGTATCGTCTTAAAAAGAATACCTTTTTCCTGTTTTTCCTATTTCATCATATCGACTGCGCTGTGATCTAGAATGAGCACCAAACCATTTACAGACAAATGGTGTTATTGAAGCGACACTTTCAGACATGTAATATAATGATAGCAATGATTTGAACTAAATTTCGAATTTTTTTCTAGAACTTTATTTTTACTAGGATTACTAGGGACACTAGGAACAAACAAAGAAAAACATAATCAATAAGCTTAAAATTCTAAAAATGATATTATAGTTGTCCTAGTAAATGTTCTTAGAAAAATTTCCTTAGGAACATTAGGGATAGCCTGCAAAAAATCGATATATAAACCAACTAATTATAGTTATCAAAAATGGTATTTTATCAATGTTTTTATATTCTCAGAAGTGGTAAAGTTTGCAATCGGGATGCTACTAACTGGAAAGATGCCAAATTTATTGGAAAAGATGTCAGCGAAACTCTTGCAAACAATATGAAAAACCAACTACCTCAATTCATGGTATGTGTAATTTACATGTAGATAAGTATTATTCAAAAACATATTACCATAGGAAGAAGCTAAATGCCTTAAAAAAATCTGCACTAAGTAACCTAGATGGTATAGTAAAATTTTAACTTTCGGAGGTAGAAGCAAAATAGCAAATTAACTTTATTAGAACGCTAGAACGAATTCTCAAATAGTCTACCCTAAGTAGCTTAGCTAACATAGGAAATTTTGACTTCTTTACCATTCTACTTTTTTTTTCTATAAACATATCAACATATACCATATACATATCATACATAAGTATATATATAGCAAAATATAGTATAGAAAATTTCAAAATTTTTATAGAACTCCATTTTTACTAGGATATCTAGGATACTTAGAGAAGACAATACAAGAACAAATTGAATTGAGAAAAGAACAATTTCTCTTATAACAAATTCTGCCTTAGGAAGTAGTTCAATAAAATTTATGTTCTAAAACGCTCAAAAAATTAGCATACATACTGCCTTGACTTATTTTAAATCATGATCAAACCTTAGAAGTATTTACATTCTACAAACATCCTTTAAAAGTAGCAAAAAAATTAGCAGACTTTGTGATGGAATATATCTGCAAGTAATTATTCAATTTATCTTAAATTTGGTATATAGATAGAGCAAGAGAAGGATTTTCAATCAAGTCTAAGATGCGGAGTTATTATATCTCAAAGATTAGGCCAAAATTATGCTATAGTACTGGCCAAAATTAGGCGAAATTCATCTGATCATGTGATATTGCGCGGATTTCTATTAGATGTTATCTGACACTAAGCATTTTTTTACCATAATTTGATATTTAAACAGGCAATCAAGCAGGCATAAAAGGTAAGCACATCAATATAGAATTGAGAATCTATTCAGACATAGAAAGTCAGTACTCTTGACATAAAACTAGGTATCTAAATGGATACAAATCACCACCAATAAGCGAATATCTATTTAACAATTGGATAACCATAGATATTCACAATCGTAAAATATAATAGAAAGCATTTATTGATGCATAAAACATAATAAAAAAGGCATATTCAATTATTTAGACATAGACATATCTAGGTTGTTTAATTACATGATCACAGTTTATATATAGGAAAAAGGTAATGAAAAATAATTTCAAAGGCAAGAAATATAGTAAGTAAAATAAGAAGGTATAAAAAATTGACACACTTAAATTATTTAATTAGATTATTTAATCATATTTAGGTTATTAACATTTAGATTATTTAGTTATATTTAGATTTTTTAGTAATATTTAGATTATTTAGTTACTAAATAACCTAGTCCAAGCTGATTTGAAAAAGCTTACAAATATTAAAATAATATTTCTAAATATGATAATTAATAGTTAATATTACTTATGCAATAAATAAATAAAGCATATTTTCACATATTAAATTTATTATTTGTATATATTTATACATAAAAAAATTTTTAATTAAAACATATTATTTGTATATGATGTGTTATATATTTACTATGCTATGCATAAATTGTTTTTTATTACAAATTTATACCCTAATTATTAGAATTATTATAAAAAATTATTACTTTAAAAATTTGTTTATTTACTTATATTTTTCTATTGATAAAATTTTTTTTTTCTCTCTCTCTCTCTCTCTCTCTCTCGAGTTTTCCGAACCACAAAATGACAAATATCCCTAAAATTTTATTTAATAATTAATTAGTATTATTTTCTTATTTATAAGTTATTAAGAATAATTAAAAAATTGAATAATAAATAAATTTTAATAAAATAAATAAGATTTTATCAGAATATAATATTTGAACTAATAAAAATATAAAATTTCTTATTTTTTTTCTTTATAATATAAATAAAATTTTAACTTTTAATAAATTAATGAAAAGAAGAAAAAGAAAAAAAGAAAACCCTATTATTTCAAATTGTTTTATTTTTTTAATTAATATTCATTTCTAATTGTATTTTTTAATAGTTCCAATTACTTAACTATCTTTCTTTTAAAAATTAATGTATCTCTTGAAAATAAAAGTCACTTTTTGACCCTTATCGTCCACCTTAAGTTTCAAATTTTTGCTACTAAAAAAAGCGCCTTTGAACTGTATCAATCGTAATCACAACAATTCGGATCTTTCGCGGATTTATACAAGAGGCATATCATATTAAGCTTTTCCCTTTAGATCAACTACATCCATGAAAAAGACCGACATTTGTGTTTTATGGAAAAAATTCTGGTTTCGAATTCTGTCCATTCAACTTTGAGTACGCGGTGCCCAAAATCGGTGACTTTGTTCTTCCCTTCGAAGGATTAAAAAACGAACCACAAGATGACTATAATAGTAAAAAAATTTAGGAAAGTCCTTTTTTTTGTTCAGAATCATATTTAAGTTATCCTTCAAATCAAGAACCGCACCAAAACGGTTATTATTACTTTATCATTTTTACAACTGCGAAACCGTTTAAGTTTTGTAATGAAAGACTGGACCTATTCGCTCGGTATTATATTTTTTGAGCTCTATTTCCCTTCTTCTTCGAGATATGAATGATTTCACAATTACTTGGCCATTAACAAAAAAATATATATTCAATAAAACTAAAATGCAAAACAGCAATCATCCCCATATTACAAAATTCTTAAATAATTATTCTTAATATAGTAAATGATATTTGAGATTTGTTGGTTGATCTTTATTTATGGTGTATTTTCTCTCTCTCCTTTTAACAACATAACGATCTAATAAATAAATATGCCAAATTTAAGGGTAAATATCATAAGCATTCTTCACGATCTATAATTTTTAATGAAATATTCACTCGATCTTAAACTTGGTTATTAGACAACGTTTACAAATATACCACAGACATCTAAAGCAATAGTGTTTATAATAATTTGTTCATCAGGGCTTGGAGCGCTTCAAAGTGTTAAACAATGGCTGAATATTGGGCATAGCTTCCCTTCAAGTGCCTCACAAGGTTTGGCCGTTGTACCAAATTCTGCACTTTGGGAATGTTGGACGTTTATAACCGCGAGCTTTTATGAAACCAATTTAACATCCGTAGGTGGTTTGCGTGTTTGAAATCTTTGTTAATTTCCAAATTTCTGGCTAATTCTTATTATTATTCAGTTCATAGGAAGTGTTCTTACAATCCTTGGAATAGGAAAATATTTAGAAAGAGCATGGGGATCGAGAGATTTTTTAATATTTATAGCAATCGTGATGATTGGAACGAATATAAGTGTCTTTCTAACATATTTATGTGAATATGCGATCACAGGATATGTATCTTACTTGTAAGTGTTATTTATTTACTTATAATTTTACGCGTATCATTATTTTTTATTTTTATTTTTATTTTCAATTAGATTTCAAGTAATAAATGGTATGATTGGGTTGATTAGCGGATTTTTAGTAGGGTTAAAACAATTGATACCAGAACATTTGTTAAAACCAGTTAAAGGGTTATCTTTATGTAGAGTAAAGCATTTACCAAGTTTATTTGTATCCATAAGTTTTGCCTGCTTTTTATTGTTTGAATCACAAACACAATTCCTTCTAGTATTTTATGGTAGCTTTATTTCTTGGGTGTACTTGAGATTTTTTAAATATCAAGATGGTTTAATTGGAGATCGTAGTGAAACCTTTTCCATGGCCAGTTTTTTTCCGGAATTTATTCAGTAAAGTATATTTATACTCGTAATTTTTGTTTATTTATTTATTTTATTTTTAGTTGATGATTGATTGATTATTTCTTTATTGTTATACTTTTCTTTTTTTTTTAAAAAAAAAAAAAAGACCTGTCGTGAAAATCATTTCTACCATCGTATTTAACATTTTGGTAATGTTAAAATGTTGTAAACCGATATCAAAGAGGAGATTTGCAATAGACTTGGAAAATCTTCCAACAACTTATATACCTACTATGCCAGGTAGTCAAAGGGCTGAAGCGGAGAGAAGAAGGTGCGTTATACTCTTTTTTTTTTTAGTGCAATTTATTCTCGCGTAATTAAATCTTTGTTGCGTAAATTTTTGAACTCCTTTACGCTTAAATGATCTTTATAGGGCGTTGGCATTAAAAGCATTGGATGCCAGATTACATAAACAAAATTATGAACCAACATCACCACCGCCATTTACCACGTCGCTATCATCTTATACTGCTTCAACATTTACTGCATCGCCACCAAATTCTTCATCTAACAACATTAATGGAACCACCATCGCGAACACAGATTCCTTACATATTAAATCCATACAACCAAATGATGTTTTGTTTGATGCAAAAGACCATTTAAAACAAGACTTATAAAAAATATATAAATACATACACACTAACAAAAAAAAAATGATTGGAGAAAAGTTCTCAAAAACAAGTATTAATAGTATATGTATATATATATTTTTTTTTTAAAATATATCTCTATTCGTTTTATAACAACATAACTAATTACTTTATTACATACATTATATAAATATTTAGAACAATATATTTTCAAATCTTGCATTATCAATAATAATAACTCAATAACGCATTAAAATCTCAAGAATGTAATCTTTTTTTTTTTTTTGTATTTTCAGTTCAAAATGTTCAATTTATTTCAAAAAAAAAAAAAAAGAAAAAGAAAAAAAAAGTTAATAATAAAGTTGATTTCTAAATCGCCAAAATCGATTATCGTCATTATTATTCGTCGGATGAGAATTGATTTAATAATGCCTTGATATTTTGTCAAATGGGTGGTAATATAGGTGGCATCTTGATTTTGACTAGGTAATTGGTAGGATTTCTTCGTGATTAATTTCTAAATTAATATTAATAAAATTATTATTCAACTCTTCAATGTACGATGTCGTAGTTGACTCATAAGTTGCCTCATTTTCATCAAGCAAAATAAGATTTTCTATAGGTTTCAAAGGAGATGCGATCGCATTCACATTAACCATTTCCATTGTCCTCAAATTCACAGTTTTATTCATGTCCGATGTGCTTGCGTTATTAATTAATAACTCGATCTCCCCCGCGGTATTTGCCGAATTATCTTGTTCATTTAAAGATAAATCGCTTGTATTTTGGGGTTGACCATAAAATTGGGAGATGTCATCATCATATCCTTGGAAATAATGTTGCTTATTTAAAAGGAACGGGGAAGTAACTGGTATAGAAGGCAATGGTGGTGAAAGTTTATTTAATACATGTGATGCACGTTTACGTATATCTACATCCTTAATCGTATCTAAGATGCGATTAATTAAAGGCAAACATGGTAATAATTTTGAATGCGACATCGAGGGAACTATTTCCAACAATGAATGAATGATTAATTAATTGATTGATTGATTGATTTGGTTGATTGATTGATTGAAAATAAAGATTAGCATGTAAGACTGTAAATCGCAATTATTAAATAAAATGCTTTCGATTTACCATACCTTCGGTTGATAAATTATCTAATGCCCTCACAATATGTCTTTGGATCTCTACATCAGCAACAGGCGAATCTCCGATAGCAATAAGTGTAGGTACAATACTACCAAAGGATTCTTCTTCTGACTGCTGACTATGAACATCTTGTACTATTTCCTCTCCTTCTCCATCTGTCATAGACATTGGGTATGATAGCATACGCGCCTTATTCTCATCTTTTGGAAACCAAAAGTAAATTATATTAGTAAAGAATCTATATAAGATAGTAATTGAAATGGAGGTAATTTACCATATAGAGCAAAGTTTGCTAATAATCGCGCCACGTGCCTATATATATATATATATTTATTTACATTTTTTTTAAAAAAGAGATCTAGAGTTTGTTTTATTTAAATGATATGGTAATATACCTCTGAATTTCTTTATCTGTGATGAAACAACCAACCACTTGGCATAAATTTGATAATAAAGATGGTTGACTAATCAAAAGTTGTTGTGATTCGACTAAAAAGAAAAAAAAATTTTTTTTTTTTTAAAAAAAGTTTGATGATAATGCGTTAAATGATCCATAGATATTGCAAGAGGAATATTTCTTTTTAAATATTAATTACCGTTTGTCGCCAAATTAGCCTAACGAATAAAATAAAACAAAAATTATTAAGATTTTAAAAGGGAAATTTTTTAAAGGGAAATAAACGCACCATAGCACAACACGCATGAGATATTGTAGCTTGATTAGCTTTTGCTGAATTTTCATCAACAAGTTCAATAACAGAAGTTAATGTTTCGGCTCTACCATCTTTAATCAAAGTAGACTTATACTTGTCTAGAAAATTAATGGTAACAAGGTCAACACTTAAATTTAAGAACAAAAATTTATCCCAAATCCAACATACCATTCCTTAATGATAAATACGCAATAGATTTGGCAGCATATTTACGAACTTCAAAAGAACTAGAATGTAATAAATCCATCAATCCATCCAATCCAATTTTAGGATTTTCAAAAATTAAAAGTTGGTGTGATGCTAAAAAAATAAAATAAAATAAAATAAAATAACACTTTCAATCGTTGACAAAAAAAAATGAATATGTTTGCTTACGATTAACTGCTATACATGAGATGGTTTTTGCAACCAAACCCCTCGCTATTTCAACGCGCAAACGCATTTCTTCATAAGATAAAAGTATATCTTCATCTAATGCTTCATCTTCTGTTAGCGTTTCTAATTGAAAATTTGCTAATTTCATTATTGATTCTAATGCTCCTACATCTATTAACATCCGCTGACATAAAGATCCTTTTGAATATATTATATTATTATATTTTTTATATATTATAAAGAGATTTTAAATTAAATTCTTTCAAAGGGATTTATCATTTTGAGAGAGAGAAATTTTACCCTACCTGTAGCGGATAATAAATGAAGGATATTTCCAATATTTAGTATGATAGTAGAAGCAGAATCCAAAAATTTTGCCGCATTTGAATCTAATGATGAAGTATCAGAACTTATTTTTCTACAATAAAATGATATTAAATTATATAAATAAGGAAGTCCCCCTTTCATAATAACGTAAGATTTAAATGATTCTAGAAAAAAAAAAGTATTTATTAATGATATTAACCAAATGTTCCCCCATATTTTTTTCCTACTTTATAGGAAATGAAAGATTTACCGTATCCTGATAGATTAGCTAATGCCGTTGTTCCTAATTGATGTATATCATTAGTATGTAATGGTCTACATAAATAAACCAACGCGTCTAATCCACCATAAGTAATCAAATTAGACAACTCATATTCTAAATAAGAGAAAAAAATTTTTAATACACATTGTTGATATAATTTATACAATGAAATGCGAATTACCATTTCCACGTTCAACAATATCAAGTAATCCCCTAGCACCATGCGTCTACCGATGAAATCAAAATTTTATTATTGTTCTTTTTTTTTAAAAAAAGGAATTTATAAATTAACAAAATTGATTATACTTTAGTAGATTTTTCATCAGAAATTACATATCCAACAAGGTAAGCGATCTCAAAACATTCATTGCAAATCCTTTCAGGTGTTACATAACCAAATTGGGGCAATGAAATTTTCCTTGATGTACAATCCTGGCAAAAAATATTACCACTATTTGGTTTTTTTTTTTAAAAAAAACGGAAAAAACTTTTTTTAAAAATAAATAAGATTTTTGGTATAATTTATGTATTTTTTTTTTTTTGCTGCTTACCATTGGCGACAATGATGCTAAAATGATTAAACACACATGTATATAAAAAGAAAAGTTGATTTATGAGATGAAAACCAATAAAAATTATCAAAAAAAAATTAACTCAAACCTTTCTTCTGAGAGCAGTAAATACAATACCGCAACCTTTACAATTTTTCACAGTTACATCATCAACCCAAACAGGTCTAACCAATAAAAATCCGTCCAACAATTCATTTTGAAACAATGAATTATTTTTAGAATGATTATTAGACATTTTTAAATTATTATAAGCAAAAAAGAAAAAAGAAAAAAGATAATAATAAATAGGTAAAATAGATTTAATTACGAAATAAAATGTAGAAAGGAAAAGGAAAAGAACACACACGTTATTTATATTTGAAATTTGATTGAGAATTTTGGCCAATGAAAAGACTCCAAGTGATGCAGTTAATCAAAATCGGTATCTGCAAAATGGAAACACAAACAAATAACATTATTGCGTGTAATGAATCATAACACGGGAAATTCGATAACAAAAAAATCCTTGTTCATTTCTGGATATCCAGATATCCAGATATATTATGATGCATTCGTACTAATAATATATTAATTCCAACCAGTTGAGCGTGTTGGTCAAGGTGAGTCAACATGACCTGCATTTGTTCGATTTGTTCGCCTTATTTTGTTTGAAGGTTGTATTAAGATCTAAAACAAATAATATAATTTTTGACATCCGATATAACGGAAAATTTATTGATTGGCTAATAATAAATTTAACAAGTAGAACAGATGAGATTATTTTAGGTAAAACAATGATATTTATTTATTTAATTCAGGCCGAAATACTTTGTCAAATGAAATGATCCTCCTCGATAAGATTGCACAGTGTCACACAAATCACGTAATTGTAATTAACTTCTAGAAAGCAAGTTTTGTTTTTGAGAAATTGCATATCACGGATGCTCATGGAAATAAGTATCTTTGAAGTTATCTTTTTATTCAATGTTAAGAATGAGACTTGATTTTCTTTTCAGGGATCTTTTGTGAAATAAAGTTGGAAATTTCAGATAAAAAGTGAAAATTATTACAAAAAAGTCCAAAATCATTTGTAAATAAAAAATTTTTCTTTAAATTATTCAATTACTCAATCTATTCACAAAGTAACTTTGTTCTCATTTATTCTTCTATAATAACTTATCTCCTTTCAACGCATCGTCTTTTACGATTCATCCTTATCTCTTTAGAATTCTCCATCTTTCAATAAGCAGATTCAACAGCAATCATAATTTCTTTAATCTTTTAATGATCAGTAATTTCCATACTAAATTTTAGATAGGACCTTATTAATTTCATAAACAAAATTGAGCCTGTGTCCATCACATGTGATCCAAAAATATAGTTAAGATTATAACGAATTAATTTTACAAATAATCCTTTTTGCAAATTTATAATAAATTTTAATAAGGTTTTTTCTTCATTAAACTTATCCGCAAGAAAAAGATTAAATAAAAAAATAAAGAATCTTCGTATAATCAATCGTTTATACCTTTCCAAAAAGAATGTTAATTAGGATATTCTGCGAATCCTCATAATATAAATAATGATCCATCCGCCTAATCCTTTTTTAGTTAAGAGGAGCCCTTTTCCTTCTGACAGAAAGATTTATAAAAAGGGAATATTTAAAGATCGAAGCACGTGATAACGTGGATTTCCCGAGTTTTTCATCGTAAATCCCATTTATCACGGTGATACAGGAAAAAAAAATCACATTATGACATATATGGAATTAAGGGGGCTTACATAATTCTTTATTTTGAAAGATGAAAGACCTCATTATAAATCCATCACAATTTCGTTTTCAGGTTAATGAAATCGAAGGTTGAATCCTTTTTCGGTCATTTTTCAACCTCTTGTTTATTATTATGATGATGATGTAAAGTTATAAGTTGCTTTTTAAAAAAGGGTTAAACCGAATTATTAGATTTATTAAACTTGGTTTTAACTTAAAAGAGTACTATATAATTTTTTTATATATACAAATAAGTATTAAAGATTTTCATTTATACACAAATTAGTATTAAAATGAAGAATTCGAAATCTACTCAAAGAACTTTCATACTACCAATGACTTGTTCTTTGGGAAATATGCAAGGAAGAAAAAAATTTTTTTCACTCGGAAAATCAACCTACCAAAAAAGATTTACTATAATTATATTAGATCATCAATTATGTAATTGTAATAAAAATATTGTTATATAGTATTATAGTGGATTACTACTTTGGTAAAAAAAAAGTTTGTTTTGCCATTGGTAATACCATCAATCTTTTTTTCTTTTTCATATGTTCCAAGGATCACAACAAATAAAACAACATCAATAACTCCATTTTTGTACCCTCTATTTAATAACAAATATTATTTTCGCATGGATAAAATTCGTGCTAGCCAATTTTATTTTTTAAAAGTATGTCAGAAGATGTAATCGCCACAATCTGGGGGGCTGCAACAAATCTATCCTTTTATGCTTAGTAAGTGTTTATAAAAATATTATAGTACTGGATACTTGTGTGGGGGGACTGAGCGGAGAACACTATCATCGGCTGATTATTTAGGTTTGTCCAAATAAAGTTCTTTCTAAAATTATGTAATTTCCGATCATCTTCTAATCTATTTTTAGTATTAAGGCTTTTTAAGGCTATTACAATCATTGTTCTTCTTCGGAATACGAATACCTGCTGCGCCATCATACTTCATCGATTATTATTATTATTATAAAAAAAAAGTCCTTTATTATTCAGGTATATATAATATATATATAAAAAACTAATTACACTACTAACTAAATTAACTTACTCAATATAATAAGAGAATATAAAGAAAAATGATCCAAAATTTGTTCTACAAATTTAACGACGACTACTAATTAATTAACAAATTTCTTAATCTCATTTGAAAATACTGCTTTTCTGAACTATTAGTTTTTCCCTCGCCAAAACAACTATACATACATACATACTATATATTTAAAACAATATGATGCGGGAAATTCATTCACATGTTGATTTTATATTTTATAACGAATATCATAGGTAAACGAACCAGAGAATTAGTTGTGATTAAAAATCATTCTTAACCTATTTTCATTAATTGAAGAAAATGATATGGTTTAAAATTTACAAAAAAAAAAATTAAAATTATTATTTTGAGAATTGTTAATCTAATTCCGTAGGCGATTGCGCCACACTTCCGCTAGCACTTTGCTCTGATTTTCGCCTTTCTCTTATTTGATCTCTTTCACGTTGTTCGCGTTCTGAATGTGTTGATCTAGGTGAAAGTGCGTCTTCCCTTCCAGGTGTAGGTGATGAGGTCTTGTTTCGTTTGTTTAAATCTTCGCGGTTACGTTCATCTATCTCATTTTCTCCAGATTTTGGTGATGAGTAAGATCTTTTTTGTCCTGAAGTAGATGATGATGCACCACCTTCAACCGATGCATCTGCTGCTGTTGTATCATCGTAATCTTCATCGATATGGCGTGTAGATGGATTTGATGGTCCACCTCTATCAACAGACGTCCTTATTGCTGGTAATATTGGTTTATCTTCATGAGTACTAGGTGGACTGTTCGATGGATGGTTATCTATGATGCGTGGCAAAGTTGGTGATCTTGGTGGAGAATGTGAACTTTGCTGCTGTTGCTGAGGTTCCTCTTGATATGTGTTTGGTTTAGGAAGTTCTCGATTAGAATGTTGATCGATGGAAGATTTACGCTCCTCATTAGCAATACTCGAGACTGGACTGTGATTGTCATTTCCATACGCACTTTCCCTAACAGGAGATTCCAAGTTAACTGTGGATGGACGTTGCTGCTGCTGCTGTTGTTGTTGTTGTTGTTGTTGTTGTTGTTGTGAAGGCTCGGCAACTTTATTAATCTCTGGTAAATGAATAGGAGGTGATCGACGTATAGAATGATCATCTTGACGATAGGGGGTGAATGTTGGTGGAATTTTATCATCAGAGACATTATCAACGTGCATTCTATGATCGTGCTGTTCAACAATTTGAGAATGATTATTTAAAATTGAAACTCTTGAACCATGATCAAGACTAGAGGTAACTGGAGTTTCTTCAGGTTTGGATGGAGGTTCTCGATAATCAATGTGCATCTTGTTATGATCATATATGTCAGAATCACGACGATCAACGATCGGAGGAGAATGACTAGAAATTTCATGATGAGGAGGTTGATGATAACTTGGATGTTGTGAGCTACCGTGTTCATTAATCCTTGGTGAAGAAGGATAAGGTGGACGTAATTGCGAATGGGGTTCAGGTAATTGAGGAGAAAATCTCGCGCGTCGATTATCATCTTGAATTTGAGGAAGCGTCGGAGGCGGTGACGAACGTTTATCTGAACGTAAAGGTGTTTGTGATTGTTGTGATTGGTGAGGCGTTAAGGGTCTTTGATCGTGTGGAGACATGACTGAACTGTTAAGTTGGTGTTGATTATTTGGAGGTGTAGGTGGTCTCGGTTCGCGGAGATGAGATGGTGGTTGGGGTGCATATGATCCAGAGGGAACCGGACTCCTCCTTGAAATTGACATGGGTGCTGACATGGGAGGTAAATCACCTCTTTGCATTTGAGGTAAGTCTCCTCTTGACATTGGAGGTAAGTCACGAAGATTATCTCCATGAGCATGAATTGATGATAATGAAATAGGTGGATGGGTTTGCTTATTTTCTTGTCTACTTCCATACGTTGGCATACCGGGAGGTCCTTGTGGACCAGGGGTTGGTTGTGCAAAAGTTGGAGGGTTACCAAGCATTGGTGGTCCATTCGATTGTTGATAAGCTTGAGGATTAACATCCTGAGGGATTGGCGCGGTGGTTTGTCCTCCTTGAGCTTGTTGAGTTCTTAACATTTGTAACCTTTGTTTTATATGAGGGTTCGCGGGATCCAATTCAGCAGCACGATGATAGGCATCTAACGCGTCATTGATTTGATTATTACAAGATTCGTAAAGTGTGCCCAAATCGTACCACACTTCGCTAATAAATGGATTCAACCGAATTGCTCTACTATAAGCATCCAAGGCATCGCGGAACTTATTATCATGAAGAAAAAAATTTTTATCATCAGTTAACATTACTACTTAAAAACAACACTTTATAAAATAAAAATAAAATATGTACCTGATTAATTTGATAATAAAGAACACCAATTGAACACCAAAATGTTGGATTCCGCCCATCACGATAGCTATGTAAAAAAAAAAGATAAAATTCTTCGAATGAATATTTACACAAAATGAAAAAAAAAATGGTATTAAAGCGTAAAACAAGAGTGAGATACTTACACAGCTTGTTGATATGCTTCGTAAGCCTTATTATATTTTTGTTGAGCCATATAACAACGTCCAAGAAGATACCACGACTGCGCATCATTACCATCTATATTTAAGGAATTAATCAGCACGCACGTTTTTTTAAAGAATTTCACCAATTGACCGACCCATCAATGTACCGAGAATGATCGTATCAATTATTTACTCACCAGATTCTAGTGATTTTGTTAGGTATGATATAGCCAAGTCTTGATTGCTGAAACTTGCGCTTTGTTGATGATAAAGCCATCCCAATTGCTGAAGTACCTTGGCGTGATTTGGATTATCAGCCAAGACACGCTCATAAGCTTCTTTAGCAGCACCAAACTAAAAACGCGTTAAATAAAAAAATTAGCAAGAATCAAATGATTTAAAGGAAATCTAAAAACACGAATCCCTACATTTTTTTGTTGTTCATACACATGACCAATTTGAAACCATATATCAACTTCAGTTAAAGGTCTCGGTGGATTATGAAGAATATATTTAAAACACTAAGAGAAAAAATATCGTAGGAAAAAAAAAAACTAATTAATAAGAATTCATACCATCACATGATGAAATAATGAATGCATGAATGTATGAAAACGTACCTCTAAGCTCTGATCGTATTTTTGTTGTTGTTTATATATGATACCAAGTCTAAAATAAATTTCATTGGCTTTTTCGAATTTTGGTTCCATCCTCATCACTTGGGAAAAAGCTTCCTCAGCATGTTCAAGTGATCCATACCGATCATATAAAATACCAATGCCGTACCAGAGCTTTGGCTCCTATAGTAAACATGACATAATTTACAAAATCATTAAATATTTTAATTAACATCTCCAAACAAAACAAGATAATTAAGTTAATTTAGAATAAAAAAAAAATTACTTTGGGATTAGGTAAATGATAAAGAGCCTGTTGGTAAGCATGATAAGCTTTCTGTAAGTCATCCATCATCAAGTAGCAATGACCTAAAGGATAAGTAAGAATCGGATACAAGATAGATTATTAGTAAATGAATGATAAATATAATGATTTGGAAAAATTGAAATCTCACCTAATGCACCCCAAATCTCTCCATTTGCTTGATCAATATTTAATATCCTTTGAAAATAATCAACGGCCTATAAAAAAGGAATAAAAAGAGTTAACATTCATTTCACAGCTCTATTAAAAAAAGAAAAAAAAAATGTAATGATTAATTACCCTTGGAAACTGTTCCCTCCCTCGACAAAGAGCAGCTATGCCTGACAAAGCAGCAATAGAATAGGCATTATGACGTAAAGCGGACTCGTAAGCGCTCATAGCCCGATCATATTCTTGCATCAGCTCGGCAGCAGAGCCTATGATAATAAATGAAAGATAATAATACATTAAAAATAAGATTAATTAAACGTGGTAGAATCGTTCTAACGTTATATCTTAAATATAATAACTTTAATTATTATGACTAAAATTCAAAATTTTGAATTCGGTTATTATTTACGTTCATAAAATTTTTAGTCATATAAAGCACAAACTTTGATGACTCCCGTATAACGAGACTATTGTTATAAATGCACTAGATAAAACCTTATGTGCATAACGGGTTAACGTAAACAAACACCAAAGCCTTAGCTTTACAAGTGAAAGTCACAGTGTTTGTGTGTGTGGAGTTTTTTTGCAAAATGTAATTCTTGGTGTTTTAATCAACACCTACCCATCTGTAACCATGTTTGTTCGTTGGCCTGTCCTAGCCTATGAATGCTTGCGCTTTGACCGTTAGACGACATTGACGACATCGTTCATAAAACGTCTAAGGTCAGAGGAGTAATAAACTTTAAATTTAAAAGTGTTATAGTTGTGTTGTTTTTTAAAAAAAAAAAATAAAAAAGCTTTTGGAAAAGAGAAGGAAAAAAAAATAAGAATAAGAAAAGGAACAGAAAGAATTTTTTTTTGGACAGTCGGTGGGTAAGGGGGTGAAAAAAAGTTTAACAAAACAGATATTAATAAGAAACAAAAAAAAAAAAAAAAAAAAAGGTTGCTACGATCAAATGAGTTCCAGGACTCGGTAAGTAGTATCACCGCCACTAAACTTGCATAAGTCGTCAAGATGGTATGGGCATAGTAGATATTAGTTTCACAGATCCTGAGTTTATATCAATGTAAATATTTTTTATATTGTGTCACGGATTTTTGTTGAAGAAATTAAAGTAAAGGCATATATAATATGTGAGGTTATTATTTTTAATGTAATTAATGTAATATATTATATAATATGATTTTATATAAATTGAATTGTCTATCTATAATTGCAAATATATGTAGGATATCCATGAAACAAATTGGTGTTAACGCAATTTGGTTAGCGTGATTTTTTTGGGCTAGAGTTAAAAAGACAACAGGTGAAAGACAAGAAATGACAAAGTGAAAGCCCTGCAAAGTTGAACGCAATTCGCATTTGTTTATTAATTTTACTATATCTTCTTATAATGTATTATTAGGATGTATATCATAAACAACAAACACTGAATTGCATATTCATTTATATTACAGATACAATAAGGTTAATATATTCGGAAATGTAATAAGCATAAGACTGTGATTTTCTTATAGTCTTATAGTTTCATAGTTGCAGTTACCAAACGACAAAATGTCCTTATAATTGACATATGAGATCTTAAAAAATAATTTATAAAAATGTTTAGTGTTATATTATCTTGTCTGTTAAAGAGTTTAAATGATTAATTATTATTTTATTTACAAATATTAATATTTTATTTGGATTTATAATCAATATTTTAAATTAAATCTTTAAAAGATATCATTGGTTCAAATGGTAGTATATAAAATCCTTTTTTTTGGATCTTTTTTTAAATTCCATTTATTCAAGAAATTTTTTTGACGCAAATAATTCTATTGTTTAAAAAGTTCCCTATTTATTGGGCATTGTTCAAAATGATCGATTTTGTTGAAAATTTCGCACTCATCCATCTCCAGTGACCCAATCATTGCTTATCACGTGCGTATGTGATCTATCATCATTTTTTATGCATGCGGACAGATCGAGAAATTAATCCGTTTTTCGACTTTGTTTCTTCATTGAATAAAGCTTTCTTATCATGGCTTTTACAAACATACAGAGTGAAACCTTAAGATCGTCAACTTGGGTTCCTTTGGTTGCGCGGGTTGACGATTCTTCGATAGATCCTTTTCTTGTAAAATCTATTTTCACAGAAAAGTCTTACCTTGTATTATTTACTGATTTACGGTATGTCTGGTTTGAAGAATTATTTGACGGTGAGATAAAAAAACGTTTCCAGGAAAGCAACTGAATATACATTTTATTATTTTTTTTTTACCGTTATTTTTTTTTTTGTCCTCTAATTAATTAAGCGAAAAAAAATTTGTTTACGAATAAAACAGGAGATAAAAGTCTCTCTTGAGCATGATCGATTATCGGAATATATTCAATTTTTATCAGAATATTTGCTTCCTCAAAGGTCCGACATAACTCATAAAGTTACTAAAGGCCACGACGGCACGGTAAAGTGTCGATAATTCATTATAATAAATGCGAATTATCCGTTTAATTAAAATTTAAATTTGCTTTACTGCGCTTGGATTGTAGTTCTTATTTGAATCTAAAAGAATTATTGGTCCGATGGAATTGGTTTGGAAATTTCATTGTGAATTGATCCCTTCATCACTTCCTATGAAGTCTCCAAATTCTAATATGCAACAAATTGATGGTGTTACGGTTTTATATACTCATTTCATCCTACCTCAAATATTGATAACTTCTGCTTATAACAAACAATTAGAAACTTTACATAATGCAATCAAATCAAAAGAGGAAGAATTTAATGAAACTGTACGCTTAATGTCCTTGGTAAGGATACAACATAGTTCCGACAAAAATACATGTAAGTTATATGATGATTTTTTTTCCTCTCATTTATTCAGCATTGATTTTGTTACGAACGAATTTATCAAAATTATAGATACAGAACCACCATCTTTTGATCCAAAAACTTCATATGATGAAATTGAAAAGGTTCATGTTTGATAATCGCGTCTTTACCTCTTCACCTTGTTTCAAACATTTTTTTTTTTTTTTTTTTTTTAGAATATCCAAAATTTTGAGGTTCTTGATTCATGCGCTCCATTAAACATTTGTGAAGATCTCATATTCTCAAAATTATTCAAAACCGCGACAGAACGCGTTATTTCTCAAAGTATATCACCTTTTTTTTCCTTTAAAAATAAAAAAATAAATCCATCAGCTCATTAACTTAGATTCTTTATCAATAATAGCCAAGGTTATACCAGAAAATAAGAATCTCCCAACAACATCATATTCTTCAGGAGCGCCTTCGCTTACCACATTAGAAAATATTTCACAATTACCAACAATGAAATTACCGAGTTTATCAGATTCACAATTATCAAAAATGTTTACACCACATGTATTATCACTTGAAGATGGTATTAACCCTTCACAAGCTTCAACGATCGAATTACCAACTTTTGATTCATTTCATGACTCACAATTTAAAGATGATGAAGAATTAGCTCGCATTCAAGCAGAAGAAGAGAAAGAAAAAGCTCGAAGGGTGAGTTGACCAACCTTTCTTTTTCAAAAGATTTTATATTTATTTGGTTTATATTCTTAGGCAGCTGAAGAGGCAAAGGCTAGAGAACTTGAAAAGAGACAGCATCTTAAAGATTTGGCCGCAAAACAAGCCGAAAAGGCCGCAAAGAAACGCAAGAAAATTATGTAAAGCTTGAACATATATATATATTTATATACTTGTAGATATAACTTTTGTAATAGTTTATGTTTTTGCCATTAATTCTGTATATAAATGAACAATTTATTAAATAATATAGAATAATTTTCATTCCGATCCACTTTTCACAATACTGAATTTAAATTAAGCTATTTGTCCTTAAATCTAACAGGTGGTTTCAAAATCCTTACAGCATTTTTAGAAAACGTGTAGCTTAATCCAGACCATATCGTTGTTGAAGCAACAGTATATCTAAAATAGATGAAAATTTAAATAAGGTAACCGGCAATAAATTAGATAATTAACATTGTACTTACTGTAATGCTATTAAAGCTTGAGCATCCGTCCATCCAAAGACCGGACTGGCAAGTGTAACACCTATCAGAGTTAACTGCAAGGCCGTGTTTATCTTGCGACAAAAAAAAAAATTGGTCAAGTAAGCTCAAATTGTTTAAAACTTTCGAGATATGTTTCATTTACCTTGCTAATTAGCGTTGGTCTTACTTCTGCGGATGGGATTGACATGTCAAAATATCTTACTATTGTTTTCTAGTTTAAAATAGTAAGTTGCGAGTGTTCTTTTTTACAAAAAGAAATTTTTTTTCAGTGAAACGACAAATACCGGAGGTGGCAGTGAGATATATCGATAATAAAACGATGCAAAAATCAATCCTACGTCGCGTCCCAATATAACAGCGGCGATTGGGACTATCAATAGAATTTCAATTTAATAATGAAATGAAGAGGAAAAAACAAGAAATGAAAAGGGATAATACAAAGGAACTCACTCGGTAATAAATCTTTCTTTGCTAATACAATAGTCAAAATAGTCATTAATATTTTATCGGCCGCTGGGTCCATCACTGTTCCTAACACCGTCCTCATATCATATTTACGTGCAATAAATCCATCAAACTTGAGAGGTAAAGTGTAATTAGCGACAATTTCGACAATACAAAATTTAATAATACGATTGAGATTATACCAGATCGGTGAAACCAGCATATATAAATGCGCTTAATGCTAGACCATAATGATCATTCAATATGAGATATCCTATAATTGGGGAAGCTATTAACCGTGATAATGTAAGATAATTAGGTATTGTCCAAATATTTTCTTTTGTGGGAGTTTCTTTTATCTAAACATGTCAACGGAAGATTGATGATAACATTTCAATAATTAGACAATTACAAATAGAATAGAAGAAAGGATATCATATTTTATTTACCTTCGATTCATTTTCTTTATGCTTATTGCAAGAGATTGAGTTTTGAGAGAATTGTCTATTGCCTACAATAAATGGTAAGTAAAATCTGACAAAGAATAAATACTCCAAAAAAAGAGAATTACCGTAAAGAAAAGCATAATTATTAAATTTACATGGTTTTTCTCGAACTGTTTTGCGAACTAATAAAATTAAATTTAATTGTCGGTGTTATTTTACTATGAGCTTTCCTGTTAATGGTAAATTTTCTCGGTGTGATTTGTTTCAAGGAATAATTTCGAGTACAATTTAAACCGAGAGTGAAAATTGCTCGTCGAATATTTATTCTCGAAGTGAAAGCCGACATTTTTTTCAATTATGGAAAGAACTGATTAGGACGGAGGTTTGTCCAATGTTCATAACTGTGGCACATTTATGTACGATGCAATATGGTTATGCATGATTGGTAAAATGTTGCTGAGTGGCTTATGAAAAATCACGAATATATTTATTATTTATAATTAATGGCTCCGCAGATCTGTTAATTCCTAGTTCATTTTATAATTTTCTTCAAAAAAAGAACAAAAAAACGAGGGTATCAAAGGTGCTGATCTGCAACAATAACCATTTAAAGGATAGATGTTATTTTATTTGATCGACGTAATACATTACAGATAATCAAAGATCAGAAATTGTATAAATACCCTCGTTAAAAATCTTTCTCACTTTATTTCTTGCAAATAAAAAATATATATATATTAATAAAATGCCTTTACTAGATCAATTAGATGCAACCTTAGAAAAACGTAAAAAGTTAAAACTTTTACGTTCTTTAGTAGTGGCTTCGCCCTCGTCTGTAGATTTTTCTTCAAATGACTTTCTTGGACTTGCGAGAAATAAAGTATTACAAGAATCATATTTAAAAGAGATTTCTACTTTTCCTATCCCACCACTTGGTTCAACAGGTTCAAGATTGTTGGATGGGAATTCATCATATGTAGAAGCCTTGGATAAATTTATTGCTGAATTTCATAAAGCTGAATCTGCATTAATCTTTCCTTCGGGTTTTGATGCTAACGTAGGATTTTTTAGTAGTGTACCACAACGAGGAGATGCGATAATCATGGATGAATTCATACATGCTAGTGTACATGATGGCGTAAAAAATTCTCGGGCTGCTATCGTAAAAAAATTTCGGCATAATGATGTTGATCATCTAAAAGAAACTTTGGAAGAAATTGTAAAAAAAATTGATCCACAAAGAAACATTTTCGTTTCTGTGGAAAGTTTATATTCAATGGATGGTGATATTGCTCCATTAAATGACATTGTTGAAGTTATAAAACCTTTCAATACGTATCTGATTGTAGACGAGGTTTGTAGGTTTAAAAAATATATAACAAATTGTTTTTGGATTGATAAATAATTTTATGTAGTTGTTATATTAGGCACATGCAACCGGAGTGTATGGTGAACAAGGTCGTGGTATCGTATGTGAATTAGGATTAGAACGAAAAGTATTTGCGCGTTTACACACCTTCGGAAAGGCGTTGGCCAGCAATGGAGGTATTCAATGATACATGATGAATTTTTTTTTTTTGGAAAGTTAAATTTTAACATGAACAGCGATTTTAAAGATTCTTTCACGTTTTATTGTAGCGGCAATCCTTGGACCTAAGATCCTAAGAACGTACTTAATAAATTACGCAAGACCTCTAATATTTTCAACATTTTTGCCATTTAATAGTCTTATAGCCATTAATTGTGCTTATAAGGTCATGTCAAGCGAAGTTGGAGATCAGGTATTATACAAAACCAGGGGGTCGATTTTGTTTTTGTAGTTTTATTACTAATTTTCGCGTTATCGTTTATAGCTCCGTCAAAATTTGAGGAAATTGATCCATATATTTCGAAGTAACATCAATTTACCTTCAAATATGTTGTTACCTTCCGATAGTGCGATTCAAAGTATCTTAACTCCGGGTAAGAACGCTTTCTATTTATTTATTTATTTTATTTATAACGAAAAGATTTTATTTATTTGAATTTTCTAAATTCTTTTCAGGCAATGATAACGCGGTTAGATTGAGTCGCGTAATTCAAAAATCCGGATATAATGTAAAACCAATTCGTTCGCCAACTGTTCCGAATGGTAAAGAACGCGTTAGAATCTGCATACATTCTGATAATACTGAAGAACAAATTCACGGAATCATAAATGTCATTGAAAATTATTTCAAAAATCAACATGTTACCAATGAAATGAATAACGATAATGACACCTTTACAAATAATTATCAAATTGCATCAAAACTTTAAAATAAGTAATAATATATTTTATTTATTTGTTATTTAATTTAATTTTAAGTAAATTATTGTAATGTTAAAAAAAAAAACCCCCCCCCCCCCCCCCCTCATTTATATCTATAAAGAATTAAACATTTCTTTTCCTTTTTTTAAATAAAAAAAAAAATCGCGATAAAAAACCCGTAACCTCGAAACTTTTCCAAAATTAGACAAAGTTGCATGTGAATGATCGGCTCTACCTGTAATCAATCAACAACCAACACATCATAGTAAAAAATTTCAAAAAATTTCACTTCACTTTTCTTTCAAACTTGGTTTTGTTCTCTTTTCATTTATAAATATCTTTTATTAAATAAAATGTCACAAGGACAAGTTCATTCGGTCTTGTTTGACGGCACAGCAGCTTATGATTATGGGACACCAGAGAATCTAGAGTTTTATGATACAAATTATGATACATCTTACACCTCAACATCGAATACCGCTTATTATACTCCGCAAGCTTCTCATCAATATCCCGGCTACCATCATGGTGGAAACACTGGTGGTTTTTGGAGTGCGTTCGGTACTGGAGGATTTGATGATGAACCACCATTACTGGAAGGTAATTCATTAATTTTTGAAAACGACCATTTATTTTCAAATCGAACCTAAGCTCTGACCTCTGATATATAGAACTTGGTATCAACTTCGGTCATATAAAAACCAAGGTAAAATTGACTTGATAAGTTCCAATTGAAAAAGATGTTTCATGTAAATTCCTTTAAAAAAAAATTTTTTTAAAAAAAAAATCATATAGAGTTTGGCAGTTTTAAATCCTCTTAAAATTGTTGATAAGAACATAATGGATGATACAGATTTAGCGGGGCCTCTTTTATTTTGTTTAGTATTTGGAGTCTCTTTATTACTGGTACAGTGTGCCAATTTTTTTTTTTTTTTTTTTTTTTTTTTTTTTTGTAAAGAATCAATATATTTATATATACATAATAATTTCAGACCGGAAAAGTTCATTTTGGATACATTTATGGAGTTGCATTACTCGGTTGGGTATCAATTTATATGATATTAAATCTTATGAGTGAATCGGGCATTGACGGTTATAGAACTGCAAGTGTATTAGGCTATTGTTTACTGCCACTTGTTTTATTAAGTTGTCTTGGTGTGGCTTTTCCGCTAAGGTAAGGAATCTGATTTTTTTTTCTTCTTTTAGAAGTTAGAAATCTCTTACTTTAAACATTAATTAATTAAATTAACGATTCTCTTTTTTTATTCTATTTTGTTTTTTTTGTGCAGCGGACCACCTGGGCTTGTTGCTTCAGCACTTGCAATTATTTGGTGTACATATTCCTCATCTACTATGTTCGTGACAGTTTTGCAAATGTCTGAACAACGTATTTTGGTCGCTTATCCCGTCGGTTTACTATATGTTTGTTTCGCTCTTATGACAATCTTTTAATTGTTGATTAATTTTTATTAACTGTATAGAAATTTTCTGTATATATCATCATAACAAAAGCATATTTTTCTAATATTATGTGATTAAACTAATATAGAATTCTTAAAAAAAAAATAGCGTTAATTTTCATTATTTTATTATTAATACTAACACCATCTTTTGAGAAGAGTTAATTTATTAAATACAATTCAAATAAAAAATGATTATTTTTTTTTTATAATAAACAAATAAACAAATACCATTTACCAAATTATCATAAAATTATCGATAGGTACTCATACAAGATTTGTTGTTGAATGGGTTAAAAATCGGACCTATATAATAAAGAATATCGATTAAAAATTATTCTTTTACAATAAAAAAAAATTTTTTTTTTTTTTAAAAAAAAAGAATAATACCAAATTAAGAAATTCGAAGTTACTATAAAATATTATTGTATTGCCTCATCGTCATCATCGTCCTCTTCAAGGGCCACTTTTTTTTCAACCGCTTCCGTTTCTACTGTTTCTACCGTTTCTAACGTAGGGAATGAATAATAAGACTCGACTTGTGCTTCTTTTACCAATTGGTGTATCTTTGTTAATAATTCTTGTGAATCAAATATCGAAGAAGGTAATTGTGGACAAGATGTAAGATGATGCTAATACAAAAATTAAAAATATAATTTTGTTATAAAATCAAACAAGAATACTCAATTCATCAATTAAAGAATGGTTACCTTTTCTTCTTTAAATGCAATGTGAGCTTTTAATATTGATTGACACAATACAAATTTCACAAGAAATTGGCGAAGGAAATCATCTTGTAAAAACCTTTTTAATGGTTTTTCTGCAAAATCAAAAGGACTCAAAGTTCAATTTCTATATCATGAGTGAAATTCAAATAATAACTGACCTTACCAATAGTAGATGAATTGAATAATTCTACAATCTTTAACTCGGCTTCTGCAACAAGATTCACACATTTTTCCCAAGTTTCTGAACTTATTTGTCCAAGATCAGAAATAAAGGCAAACCCAAGAAGCGGCGCATGGAGAAATAAGGTGAAAAGACTACCAATCTGAGACGTGTCTATATAAATGTTTACTTTTAAATAAAAAATGGTATAATATGATACATGAATTCTAATTGAAAAATCAAAGTTACCAGGGATAGAAGAAGGGTACTCCACAGGAGACATAAGGCAAAGGAACGGTTGATTAAAAACTCTAGGGAAATCCTAAATAATTTTCAAAAAATAATTATATCTCTCAAATCACGTGCAATAATGGACAAAAAATAAACTATACCGCAAAGGCAGTGCTATTATCGCTGTCAATTATTAGACATAATGGTTTACGGGTGAATGGCACTAAATCCGCCGGATGCAAACAATTAATTAACCCGCTACTATCCGAAGAATCTGTTTTATCCGTAGGTTTGCGAGAACTAGTTGCAACACCACCATTATATCCTAGATTTTAAAAAGTTCTATTAAATAGATTTTTCGAAATTTACATTCACATTATTCATACTTACCATTATATGAGGTTTGTTCATTACTGCTTGAACGTTTAGATCCATCGGCAGAAATGTAAAGTAACAATGCGGAATTTTCATTGATTTCCTTAAAAATAATGTTAATGAATAAATAAGTGCATATGCATATGTATGAGATAGGGTTTTACAAAAAAAAAAAAAAAATTAAATCAATCAATAGCATACCTTAAAAGCAGTAGAGATATATACTAATAACTGACTGAACGTTGGTCGATATAGAAGATATTTATGTGGGTTAACTCTTCGCGACGCAGGTTTATCGGTAGATGTATTTGCACCTTGTTCGTCAGCACTTGGATGATCATCTTTATTAGTAACTCTTTCGTTTACCGTGGGAACGTCAGAACCTGGCGTTTTCGGAGCAGATTTTAGAGGTGCCGGTTCACGTTCTTAAAATTTCAATTGCAAGAAAATCAATAGAGTTGAAAATATTATTCATCATTAGTGACTAACATTAGAGATAGACGTGTAATATTCACCAAGCGACTGTAGTATGTGATACATGTCAAGGGTCAACTCCGAAAATTTGATTTGGTTTTGGTAATTGCCAACCAAAATCGCTTCCTGAAGTTTTAATTTTGGTGTACCATCTTTTTCAAGCCTAAGACTACGTTCAATTTGTAGTCTACGTACAACCGATAAAAGATGACCTTCGTTTGATACTGGAACAAGCTTCTTTTCGGCCTAAAAAAAGATAATTCATACTCATCACATTAAATAAGTATGTATGAAATGTTCTACATTATCATTAAAAATATTTTTTACCTCCAAGAAAGTTGCAATTTCATGAAGGACACCTTGCCATTCATTTGAATCAACAGGTTTGAAGATTTTTATATAGTCATCAACAAGACCACTCAATTCATCCATTAATTTCTGTACGATATCCCTGTTGTTCAACAGCAGACAAACAACGATAAATCGAGCATAATATCTCAATTTTTTAATCATGAGTGCCGGGCTAGCATTAAACAATATTTTTCATCAAGTATGAATGTATCAATATAATTCAATCGAAAAAAAAAATTTTAATTGAAAAAAATATTATTGTTTTAACAAACTTTTTAACGTCAAGAACATCCTTGAAGTAAGAACGTTCACGAATTGCCTCGTAAAATATATATGATTCGTGAAGGTAATTTGTCTCACTTGTACGTAGACTTTATAATTTTTATGAATATATTAAGTGTTAGTCCATATCCTAACATTTCTTTAAAAATTAAATTAAGGAAAAGGTCATACTAGTAATGATAATAAAGTTGACCAATTTTCGAAGCAATTTCGCCAACTTCCCATCGTTTAAGACCATAATTTTCTTTAACTTCCAACACAAATCTACAGAACAGATTGTTTAATGATTGAACTTGCGGAAAAGCAAAAGTATCTAAAAATTAAAATTCACCTATTCTGTTGCTGAAATTTCCATAACTAGATACAAGTATATCATTAGACACGCGTTACATAATCTACTAATTTGATCAGGTTCATTTCAAATACCTTGGTGTAGACTTCGAAAGTTCGTTGGAAATACGGCTGCCATTGACGACCACCGGTAGGTGGTAAATCCCTGCATATATCACGTTTCCCCTAAGCCATTCGTTATAAAAGGTTATGAATTCTGCGTGTAGCGAAGAGTCTTTACCTTAAACCTGCAAATAATTGCTGACTCTTCTCCAAAAGGTACTGAAATTCTTCGACAATCCTTTGGTTATTCACAGCAGTAGTTGCCGGGTCAGTTTGAACTTTGTTCTCTTTCTCGTTATTACTGTTACCGGCTATAGTAGCTTCCTCCATAACTACATCTTGTACAGCTGTCTGGGTAGAAACTGTTGAAGGAGGTGGTGTCGTTTTTATCTGTGTATCTTTTGGTGGTTCCTCCATTTTTCAGCTAAATAAGGAATCTATAATAAAAGTATTGTCTATCGTCGGTAAAAATAAGTGATCAAAATATAAATGTTTCTTAGCGCGCATACTGCGAGATACATACGGTATATAAAGTAAATTGATTTTAACCATAATTTTTTTTGTGATATAAGTATTAGGCTTTGTAAGGCAAATAAAAGTATAAATTAGGAATTCGGTTAATCTTTTATTCAAAAATGGACAATATTCATTTAAATTATGTAACCAATAAAATTTTATTTCTTTCTTGACGAACGATTACATTGAAAAATTTTTAAAAAAAAAATAAAAATAAGTCCATTCATGCATCCATTCATCTTTCTTACCCCATTAATGTGCATTATGCACTATGGACATTAGTGATTTACTGATTTCCTTATCAAGAGCTTATTTACTCAGCTCGGTAATTGATTAGGTTTTAGGAAAAGAACGGTCTGACCATTACAAGAAACTTTTAAAACCATAATGAACCTTTACCTATCTTATATATTTCGGAGGACCTACTTTAAGTATTAAAAGTTATCAAGAAGTACATACCAAAAACATGTAAACTTTCGGAAGACGAAAATTTCAATTTCGTTATAAAGTTCTGTTTCCATAATATATACTGTATCCTCTATTCTATCGAAAATCAAAGGTGAGCGACAAAAGGAGAAATTTGAACTCTTAAAGACTTTCAGTATGATTCTTATCTCTCAAATAATTCCTATGTTTTTAGCTAACCGTCTGCCTTTGTTTGCATCTAATAAATTGTTTACAGATTATCCTTTAAAAATTATCAAAATAATTGAGATTGTACTAGCGTACAGGCCTCTTAATCCACGATCGATTCTGAAAATAAGCTTGGTAACAATAAACATAACATAAATTGAATATTTTAACGGATTAAACTTTGCCAGAGCGGTGAGTCTTTGACCTAAAGCTGCATGCGTTGATTTAATTTAAATACCATTTACGATCGTGCATCGCAGAATTAACAGCGTATCTACGCTACAAATTCGAGGCTTCCTTAAATTTATGTGTTAATAAAGCAGTCGACCAACCGCATGTTTATCGTCGATCAATGAAACCTTAAAATATTTTTTGAAATGATTATCGTGGTATCGTTTATAGTCGCAATATGTAGTAAGTTCTTTCTATAATTATCATGTCGATACTAATTAAGTTAAATATCTTGAATGGATAATAATTATATAAAAATTTTTTTCTTTCATGAGAGTAAAATACCCTTTTGGCACATATCTATCCTGAAAAGCGTTTAGGAAAGACACAAGACACCCGTCCGCGTGATTATTGGAAAGTTCTTTCAAAAAAAGGGAGCCCGTTCATATTACGTACGCCATTGTTCAACCAATGTACAGTATTCTGAAATTTAGGGACAAGATTATTATTTTGATATTGATTTTTCGTAAACTGATTGTGTTACTATTTTCTATCCAAAAATCATCATCACATGATTACGAATTTCTTTGGAACTTTTTACAATTTTATATGGTAAATAAATCTCTAAAACGAACAATATCCCTTAATTAGAAATAAATTTTTTTACATTGGTTAAGGATAATTACATCATAAATCCCTAATGATTTACACGATCCAAACTTTATAAATTATTTTTTTTTTCCCCCTTCCTCTCCTATTCCCCTATTTATAAATCTGCGAAATGCGAGTGGAGGAAACTACAACTGAACGCGAAAAAATGATTTCTGATTTGCGTGTTGATACCCATGAAAACCATGAATACCCATGATTAATTTAGATTCGTTAATCGCGTGATCCTAAGTCATTGTTTTTTATCGAATTCGAGTCGTCTTTCTTTGCTCATTATATTTCGTGTAACCTTATGTTATTTTTGTCGTGAAACATAAAGAACATATAAATTTTAAAAAAAAATTTTTTTGTTGTTATTTTTGAGTTTTATCTTATCATCTGTTTATCAAATATTCAAGTTAAATACTGAAAGAAAGAAAGGAAGGAAAAAAAAAAAAAAAATTTTTTTTAGTTTGAACAAAGACACTCTTAAATCAATTATTTAAAAAACAAATTTTTATCATCATACGAAATATGGGCTCACGGGTATATAAAATAATCATTTCTTATTTATCTTGTTTAATATATCTTGTAATATTTGTTTCACTTACTTTAATTTGTTTAAATAAAATTTGAACCAAAGCAAACTACAAATGCGTTCTCAGAGCAAGGTAGTCCGCATGACATTAATAACCTTACAAGTAAGAGAACAAGAGCCACTATCAGAGCACAGAAAAGAACTCAAGATCCAGTGGAACCAAAACAAGAAGCATATGGTTGGTCTTGAATTATATAGAATTTAAAATAATTATAATGAATTTACAATGATTGCTTAACATTACATTTTTTATTTACAGGACTGCCATCGTCAAGTCAATCACAAAATTTAATACAAGTAGAAATTGAAAGTTTTGACACAGCTTCAAGAGCTGGAAGTACTTCGACTCGATCACGACCAATGCGTCGAAATAAAAGAACACAGGACAGAGCTTTGTTAGATGGTTAGATATCTTCCATCATTAACCTTCTTGTAATAGATAAATGATTCGTTTTATAGATATTAATTGACCGATTTTATTTTTTCCTCCCCTAATATTTAGAAACAGAACCGTCCACTTCTGCTTCGCAAATATTGTCAAGACCTAATAAGCGTAGAGCAATAAGGATGGAAGAAGGCAGTATGTATAAATTTAAATTATTTGAGTTGGATAAATTTTTTTTTATAATTTCCAATAAAAATCATGTATTGATTATTTTTAGCTTCTAGAAATGAAGATTATCCGATAATCTTTCTGCCTCCTCTTAGAAATGATTCACCACATCCTACCGTCCGACGTACCACGGAAACGGGTTCCATTCAGGATTCTTCTTCATACTTACAGTCCACGTTTAATTTGCCTAATACAGAAGACAATGGTATTGGAGTAACTTTGCCTCCTATTTCTTTGCCGCAAGAAAATTCTCCACATGGTGGAATAACCTTACCTCCCATTCGCTCAGTATTTCCCATTGGTCTTGAACGTTCTAGGACTCCACGTAATATTTCCCCCGATTTAGAAGTGATTGACCTTTCCTCTCCATCTTACCGTTCTGCCGACCCATATCCAAGCAATATCGTAGATTTAACGTCCTCTCCGAACACGCACTCACCAGCCGTTAACCCACCTATAACTAATAACGGTATAGAGATAATTGTCATTGACGATGAGTCAGAAGCTGGTTCACCTTTGCCCTCAAGAACCCTAAGAGGTCTTCAACTCAAGTGTGCGATCTGTCTTGACCATCCAAAAGATGTTTCGGCAACGTCTTGTGGACATATATTTTGTCTTAATTGCATCACAACTGCTTTAAAAGCTCAAAAAGTGTGCTCCCTTTGCAGAAATCCATTATCAAAAAAACAGATCAAGCGCTTGGAGTTCAAGATTTCGTTGTAAGGATTCATTATCACAAACCTTATGGACGTGAGTCTTTCTCACATTCATTATCTTTCATTCTGCATTCTGAGTTATTAAGAGCTCTTTACCTTTTCACCTATCTTTGATAATATTTTTATTTACCGAGAAAAGTTAACGAACCGTTTGTTCTTTTTTTTTTGTTCGTGAGCTTTTCGTTTATTTATTACGTCTTTTTTGTTTTGAATTTAACTGGTGATTATCCATCAACGCAAGCATTTACCCTATAGAATAATAATACTCTATAGCGTCAAAAAAAAAAAAAAATTTAAAATCAAATAAATATAGCTTTAAAGTATGGTTTTTGAAAGTTTGTTTTTTTGTTTTTGTAAGTTAGCTAACAAAACAAGAGACTAATGTACGTTAGAATTAAATCAATTATGATTAAATTAGATTACAAGCTAAAAGCAAAAAGTAGATATATATATTATAATATATGGACAATAATATATGGACAAAAAAAAAAATTTTGTATATACAATAGATCAATTAATAATAATAATTCTTAAAGATATATATTTAATACACAAATGAACGTTAAATATTAAAAAAAAATGAAATTTATAAGTCGTTCTCACGTGATTGTGCATGTTCACGTGTATAAATTCTCGGATGATAAAAAATTTTTCGATTTTGAATTTTGTCAACAAATTCGATTAGAAAAAAAAATGCCTAAAGAAAAGAAAGAACCTAAATCTAAAAAAGAAAAGAAAGAAAAGAAAGAAAAAAAAGAAAAGTCTCATAAGGAAAAAAGGGAAAAGCATTCATCAAAACATAAAGAGAGTAAAGCGAGTAAAGAGAGTAATGTAAAAGATAGTAATGCAATGGAAGTTGAAGATCTGGATGTAGCCAAAATTGAAACACCCGTTGAAAATAAATCAGAAAAAGGTTTAATTGTACATTACGACTTGAGAGCTCTAATACCTTTTGCACAACCCTTAGCTTCTGAGGATTTAACTCTGGAGATAATGAAAACGGTTAGACAAGGTAACAAAACAGTGTGTTATTGAAAGATCGTTTATAATATCGTGCTTACTCGTTTGATAATATTCAATCAACTAGCTGCAAGAAAACGACAATGCAGGCGAGGTGTAAAGGAAACTGTCAAGGCTATACGTAAACAGCAGAAAGGGTGATTATTATTGTCCAATCAATTGATCATTTATCACCATGGTTCTAATTGTAATTTTCTAATTTCATTAACAATAAACCAGTTTTGTCGTGATGGCGGGAGATGTTTCTCCAATGGATGTAATTTCACATATCCCAGTTTTATGTGAGGAAAATGAAATACCTTATGTTTTCATTCCATCTCGAGCTGATCTTGGATTCTCGTGTGCAACGAAACGTCCAACAAGTGTTATTATGATTGTTCCTGATCATAAAGTTGAAGATAACGAATATAACGAACAATATGAAACGTGTCTTACGAAAGTTAAGGAACTGGTAGGTATCTTATTGGCATCTCATACTTTGTAGTTCTTTTCATCTGATTTCCTTTTCCTCTGTTTTGTAGGAGCAATTTATAATACCCTGAGAAACCATCAAAAAGAATAATTTAGTATCAAAATATGTAAAGTTATATAAGTATCCATTCTGTTGAAATTTTTATATTTGTTAAAGATTGCCTTTTTCTCCTCTTTTGTATTTATTCACTTTGCAACAATTTGCTGATCGTGATCACATGATCAGATAGACGCAAGTTAATTAAAAAAAGTTTCCAATTGCAACCTATTAAATATAAATCCATACAATATCTAAGCCATTTGTTGTCATACATTATACTAAAAAGGGAGAAGTCAAGCCCTGAAAACTATTTCAGAAACGAACGAAAACCATTTTCTAACACATTTATTGTGCCACACTCTTGAACATTCTACGATCAGCAAAGAAAGTCAAAACATTACTTTCCTTTTCTCTACCTTATAGTTAAAAATGGCTCCCGAAACAAAGAGCCGTAAGCCCGCAAGTAAGTACAATTCCATTTTTCCTAAATTTACAATTCTTTACACTTTTAAGCGATTAATTATTTCTTTTCGACTTTGTATTAGACACTGCCTTTAAACAACAACGTTTAAAGGCATGGCAACCAATTCTTACACCTAAAACCGTCCTTCCAACATTCTTTATTATCGGAATCATCTTTGCACCGCTTGGTGCCTTTTTATTTTATGCTAGTAATAATGTAGTTGAAATTTCTTTTTTAAAATAGATGTGTCGTTTGTTTATTTTATTTTGTTTATTTATTTATTTTTTTTTATCGTAAAAAAGCCTCAACAATCTATTTTTTTTTAATTTATTATAGGTAAAAGAAATACAAATCGATTATACCTATTGTGATTCAACTCCAGAGCCCACAGATGTTCTAGGAGTCCAGCCTATTTTTGTTGAAACGCCACCTCAATATATAACAACTTCATTTTCAAATGTTTCCCAAATAAAAGTATCATGGGCTAAAATTATTAAACTTCTTCCGCAAGAAAGAAATCCAACTGGAGATAGAAAAATTTGGAACTGTTTAATTCGATTTTCTTTACCAGAAAACTTAAAACCGCCAATTTTCATGTATTACAGGTTAACAAATTTTTATCAAAATCATAGAAGATATGTTAAAAGTTTTGACGCTGACCAGCTTAAAGGTAAAGCTGTACCTGTAAATACGATTAAAGCTGGAAATTGTAAACCGATGGACGTTGGTGAAGACGGAAAGATTATTTATCCTTGTGGTCTTATTGCTAATTCCCAATTTAATGGTAATTATTATCCTATTTTTGATAGAGTATGAATGGAAAAAAAGAAAAGTTAATTATTTTGAATTAATTACTTTTCTTTTTAAGCCAAGAATATAATAGGAAATAATGTAATTATATAAGTTAGAATTTTTAAGAAGTTTTAATTTCTAATTAGGTTTTATAATTTTCCTTTTTTTAGATACATTTTTCGATCCTGTTCTTCTTACTTCACCTGTTAGTGATCTTCAAAATGTGACCTATGAATTTACATCTAAGGGTATTGCATGGCCTTCTGATAAAGAGAAATATAAAAAAACTCAATACACTCTTGATCAAATTCGCCCTCCTTTGGATTGGGTTCAGAGATATCCTGATGGCGCTTATTCTGATAAATTTCCTCCACCTAACATTGAAGAAGATGAGCATTTTCAAGTTTGGATGCGCACTGCAGGTCTTCCTGATTTTAGGAAATTATGGGGAAAAAATGCAGCTCAAGAGATGGTTGCGGGAGATTATCAAGTCGAAATTGAATATTGTAATTAATATAAAATTCTTGAAATAATTCATTGAAATTTTATATGAATAATTATACATAAGCTAATTACTATTATAATGATTATATTTTTTTTTAAAAAAAAGTGTTTCCTGTAAACAAATATGGAGGTACTAAATCTCTTGTGATTTCTACGGTTTCTTTCCTTGGTGGAAGAAATCCTTTCTTGGGTTTCGCTTATATGGCTGTTGGAATTCTTTGTATATTACTTGGATGTGCATTTACTGCAAGACATTTATATAAGCCAAGGTACATAGATGAAAAAAGATCGATATTTTTTATTTTTATTTTATTTTTTATTTATAATTAATATTTATTATATTTTTAGAAAACTTGGAGATCATACTTATCTCTCTTGGAATAATGGCCCAAGTACCAGCAATAATAATTAATTTATTGTTAACAAACTGCTCATCTAATGAATATCATTCATTAGATTAAGTTATTTTTCGTAACGTAATACAATTAATACCCAAAAAAAAAAAAATTAATTGGGCGAGGTGTTTCTGACTGGATTAATTATATATAATCAAAAATTAATCTTTTTTTTTATATTATTAATTTGCCTGGTGAATTCTATGTGAACATAATTCAGTCATTTAACACGTAACTATTTCATACTGAATACATATATAATTATTTAATAAAGTAATGTTTTTTATGTTTTAAGCAATTATTTAATATTAGAGAATACATGGAAAAAATCTTTGATTTTACCGCCAACGTTTTCAACTTATTGAAAATCACGTGAAATATAAATTACCCAATCATAATATCGATCAAATCACGTGAAATAATAACTTCAATCACTTTTAGTTTTTAATCCTGTTTTAAGTAATTTATTTCTATAAATATCGAGAATTATTGTATTAATAAAATGTAAGTATTTTATTCTACTGGTATTATCAAAAAAATATAATAATATAATCAATTTCATTTCACAAATATTTATAAAATATAAATTTCATATGATTTTAAAGGTTAATTTAAATCTCAATATTATTATTTTCAAATCATTAAATTTTTTTTCACTATATATTTTAAATCATTATTCATTAAAAAAAATTATTTCTATTAAAATCTCTCTAAATAAATCTTTATCATTTTTTATATTATTTTACAATACTAAATACACTTATATAACCATATATTAGAATCTATATTAAATTTCATAGTTGGTTTATATATCATAATTATAAAAATATTTTTAAATATTTTTAAAAAATTAATAATTTACTATTTTTTATAATAATATTTTAATCCTAGTTATAAAATCTTATTTTTTTTATAACTAATTTTATAATTCTGAATTACTATACCAATCATATTTATCATAATATTTTATAATATTTTATTATAACATATTTTTCAATCACATTCAGTCACAATTTATTAATAATCTATAAATTAGAAAATTAGCTTTAATATATTTTTAAACTGTATTTGAAAAACAATAAAATCAAATTTTTTTTTTTTGAATTTAAATGATATTAAAAATTCTTTAAACTTATTAAATATTTTAATTTTAATAAAATCATAAAATAATAATTTCAATTACAATCATAATATTATATAATAATTTTTTAAATATTTTAATTTTAATAAAATAATAAAATAACCAATTTTTTTTAATTTCAATTACATAAAAATAAATTATATAACTTAATAAATTTTCTTAAATAAAAGAATTTTACATTTTGTTTTAATAAAATGAAAATATTTTTATTAATAATATATTATTATCTTGTGATAATTTATATTAATATAAAATTAATATTTAGCTTTAAAATTTATGAGACAAGACTTTATAAATAAATCTAAAGGTTGATATAATCAAAAGTATAATTTAAAAAAGAATTTGTTACAATTATATTTATTAGCATACAAGTGTGTTTAGTAATTATCTTATTGTTAATAAAACTAAATAAGTTCTTATTAAAAATATATATCGTTAATAAAGTTCTAAAATTATCTTATTTATAAGCAATTTAATAATATAAAAATAATAAATATAAAGATAAACTTATAAATTTAATTTACTCTATCTAAAATATGTAATTAATAATTATTTAATTTTTAATTATTAAAAAAAGTATTATAACATAAAAAATATTACAAATTATAAACTTAAAATAAAATAATAATTAAAATTAAATATATTAAAATTTAAATCATAGGTATTAATTAAAATTTAGATTACAGTCAACTTTTTTTATAATGAATTTTGATATAACAAATTTTATAATATAATAGATCTTCAGTATAATACAGAGTTTGAAATATAGAAAAAATCTTACTAAACTGAATTTATTAAACTTAAATTTATACTATATTTATTAAATTAAAGTATAAAATATGTATATATAAATGCTTCTTTTTATAATATATTTATTTATAACAAATTTTTTTAATATAACAAAGATTTATAAAATAGATTTTATATTAAAATTTTGTAATTTTTTATATTTTAATAAAGTTAATGAAAGTGTTTTATATAATATTTTATAATATTCTTTTTAAATATTTCTTTGTTTTCATGTTTTGCAAAATCTATTTTTTTCATATTTTTTTCTTTGTTAAAATTAAATTTGAAGAAATAAAAAAAAATTTCTAATAAACTTTAAAAAATAAAAATCTCTTATTATTATACAAAAAAGAAATATGTTTAAGGTTATTAGACAAATCTAAAGTTTAAATAAATGTCTAAATAGTAAAGATAAAATTTAGTTAAATTATATTAAAATCTTATTAAAAAATCTGTGAAATTCAAAAAAGGTAAAACTATATTAAAACTTATAAAAATGCTGAAACTGAAACTATACCAAACACTTACTAAAAAGTTAATGAAATTAAAGGTTTAGATATTTAGAACAAATTCAATATGAGTTTTGACAAACAATCTTAGATATATTTAAAAAACTTCATTATCATTATTAAAACAAAAAGATTTAGCTAATAGATATGAAGTTAATGAGAATATAAGTAATGATATTTTAAAGAAAAGAAACATTTGCTTATACAGTAGATATAAAACTAATTTAAAATATGAAAAAAATACAACATTTTTTTTATTAAAGAAGCTTTAACTCTTTGAATAGAAAATATAAATATTTTACAATAGAAAAGATAGATATTACTTTAAAAATAAAAGTAAGATTTAGATTTTTTGAATATTTCTAATGTGTCAAAATATAATTTTATATATTGTCACCGGGAATAATCTTCTCTGATTACTTCACGTAATATATCTAAGTTCCTTTACTGCAGCAAGTAACTTCCTTATTGTCGGACTTTACAACCTTAGGGAATCTTACGTCCTACAGGTATCCGAAGTGCCTAGGAATTACTTCACTTGATTTACGAACTTAAGGGTTTAGGGACTTAGGAAATTTAGAGAATTTATATATTCTAAGTGAC
>CAMKVN010000106.1:0-42046 GCA_946474995.1 Funneliformis geosporum
TCACACGTGTGCTCGTCGCTTCTGAAAGAAACTGAATTACTTGTTGAAACGAAAAATTTCGTTTCGTTGAAAAATAAGATGCTTTTCTTTGGTATTTTGTATAATTAGAGTAACTCCTGCGTTTTGTAGTAGAATGTAAACTACACTATTATTTGATAATCATTGTTGAAGCATTTTTCAAGGTTTTCGAATCAGAACACAGGTTTAATGTAAGTTTTGCAGGCCAAATTTGGATCCAATTGAAACCCACCATTACACTTAATAATGTATTATATAATTTATATTGATGAAACCCATATATCTTTAAAAGACAGATTAATTGTTCCGTTACAAATGAACAAATTATTAATCTCGCGTCCATTAATTATTTGTCTAATTATTTACGACTTGCCTTGGAAATACAATTTGGCACCTTTTTCTTAAGAATGTATCCAAACAAATAAAGGAAGATTTCTTAATTCAAATTCACCGATATTATTTTTTTGTTTGGATAACTTAATTACATTAAATGCATTCACGAATTTTGGAAATTCTATTAGTTTATTTATTTTTTATTTATTAATTATTTTATTTTAAATTTTTTTTTTTTGTCAATAAGTTATGTTAAAATTTTGAAAAGGTAATTAATTTCAAATGTAGTGACGACACAGCATTTGATTTAAATGTCCCATAAAGTTGATGCGGAAAGACAGAAAGACTTAATTTATTTATTAATGGTAGCATTCAAATATTATCATGGTTACGAATTTAAACGATATAGCTTTATCAATATGTATCGTATTCATCTGCTTCATTGTAGTCAATCTGTAATACTTCATATACTTCATAATCTTCCAATTCGAATTCGAAACAATCAGTTTCGGACCGTATTGATTTCTCATAGTCATCTTTCTTACTATAACACACAGTGCCTCTAAACAGAATTGTAAGATCATCGCCAAAGCTTGGCCCATATTTTTCATATAATAAAACCGCGGAATCCGGTTTATTTATTCTACTTAAAACAACATCTTTAAGGTTCATAAACGTAAATGAGAATATAAAACTGTCACTAGTATGTGAATATGATTTGTTCGTCCTAGATTCCCATATGAGAGGGTTATATCCTCCAAGTATTTCATTAGTTCCTTTCACTTTAGCAATTACTACTGTATTTGATTTGTAATCGCAGAGATCATGAAACGTTTCCCAACCTAATCCATCCTCGCTTCCACGTAATAATAACTTGAATTCATAAGGATTATCCAAAGTATTATAAGGCGTATAACCGTATATCGGATGTTTAGTTTCTTTCCTATCTATCCAACTTGCAATATATGCCGCAACTTTACTTGTAATTAATCTTGAATCGATATGCAAGTTTCTTGTTGGTAAGATATTTTCAACAGTATTGCTATCAATTTCATCATCCAAGTGATATTTCATCAAATCTTCATAAAGTTTGGGTTTTAAAAGTTTTTGATAAGGTATCACTTTTTCCATGAATTCTTTTGATGATAATTGAAAAAATCTAATAAATGGCAAACATTCTTGTAAGGTATTTTCCATCTCGTTGAAATCATCATCTGACCAACTTTCAGGATCTGACAACAATGTGGAATTTCTTTCGAGACCCCATTTTAATAAACATTCCCAAACATCGATTTCTTCCATTTTTAAATTGTCTAGTTTAATTAAAGAAATCAAGGATTCTTCCGAAATGGAAATGAAATGGTGAGTTTTAAATATCTTTTCCGGACATTTTGACATTATCTCTGTACAATATTTTTGAAGTTTGATGAGACCACTATATTGAAAAGCTGTCTTATACAAAAGGGCAAAATGATCGTCCATCCATTTAGATGGATTTTCAATAATATGTGTTTGTAAATAATTTACAATTCCTTGTAAGTTAAGCATTTCGGCCGCAACCAAAACATTAATCTCATCAAACGTATCCATTTCATCCAAGGTAAGAATGCCACCATAAATATATCTTAAAAATAGTGATAATTTGTATCACGTTAGTAATTCTTTTTTTTTAAAAAAAAAAAATGAAATGAAAAAATAAAATGGAAAAAAAAAATGACGGCATACTTTAATATTATTTGAAAAGTATTTGGGGTGATTTCTGACAGTTTTACATGAGTAAAAATACCATCGGATTCTTTATTATCTCTAGATAAATTTTTACGAAAGTAGTTTGAACGATAATTTAAAATAACCATATGAGCTCGAAATATCTTTACTTCAGGATCTTGTCCAACTTCAATTGTAACATCATAGTATTCATCATCTTCCAAAATATTAATGAAATTTTGGGATAACTCTGAAAAAAATTGAATTGCCATGATATTTTTTTAAAAAAAAAAAAAAAAAAATCGGAAATGAAAGGCTTATAAATGCGATGTGATGTAGATCAACCGTGATGCACCATCTTATTTTGTACATTAAAGATACTTTTATTATGATACAAAATACAAAATAAAGATATATTTGTAGTGATTTTATTACGCTACAATTTTTTAAAACAACAAGACGCGTAATATTATGTCCTGCGACAACTCGTTAAGAAAAAACCGACTTTGAATTCCTAATGTATATATATGACTTTTGATTATTTAAATCTATGCATGCTTGTGCAAAGAGTTTACAGGTTTATAAAATTTGCATATTCTTCTAATACATAAATTCTAGCCGCATTATATCTTTCGAATGCATTTGAGCAAAAAAATCTACGAATTTAATTTTTTATCTTTTTTTATTTATCTAAAAGTAACCTATTTATTAATTTATTATAATATTCATGTCTATATTTATCCAAGAGATTATTTAAATTATTACATCATTTCTTAAATAGATTACTAAATCTAAAAAAGCATATAGATGAATTAATTATCGTTATTTAGTGAGAAATGCTTTGAATGGAGCCGGTTCGAATATCTTCTTGTGTTTCATTAGTATTATGATTTTTATTTTACTACAAATTAAGCTGTCATTCTCTACGAAAAAAGTCTGCATTTAGAAATGGAAATGCACGCCCAAATGATTGCATTATCTGCACTATCTAGTCGATTATCATGTGATTTTACATTTCATCGCGTTTTTAAAAAGAATTTGGATAGTTAAGTCCGGTAATTAAATCTTTCACTAGTTTCTAAGATAAATTCAAAATTAAATGATTAGTAATTTTTTTGTAATTCACGTGATCTCAACCTGTATGCTTTTTACATTACTTTCCATCATCTGAAGCAATTGTTGTAATTCTTAAACTGTTCGGCTATGAAATAACTTTTTTCTTCAAAATTTCCTCAAAATAATTTGATCTGTTATTATAAATAATGTCAAAGAGATATAAAAATGGAACCTTTTATTCTCAATTGTCATATAATATTGGACTCTTAAGATATTTTGATCATTAATAGAAAGTAAGGTTTTTTTTTTTTTTTAACAAAATAGCAATGATCCAAGGACAAGATATTCATTTAAGTATAGTCTTTGCATGTTTTTACAAGGAAATTTGTATTGTTTAAAAAAGTAAGATCGCTTTCGTTTCATATAAATTTGTTTTTTTTATTTCCATTGAAATTGTCGATGAATAAGGCTTGTGCAACCCAAATGTCAGATGTTGAAACAAATGTTTTGTGTAGCAAACACGAGGAATTTTTTTTTTATTATTATTATATTATTCACATTCTTATTTGTTCCCTAATTTTCTTAAATCATTCACACATGACATGAAAGTAAATTTTTTTGCATTTTTATTTGTTCACCAAATTTTCTAATTTTCTAGCAAATCATTCACAATGTAATTTTTTGTGTTACATCAAACCAGTTTTTTTAAAATCAAAAAAAAATAAATTGGTTCAGAATTATGTTTTTGTTTATATTATGATTATTATTAATACATAAAATCATAGTAATTAAAATTTCGGTAATTAACGATGATTGAATGATTGGTCATATTAGAAAATAAAATGCGGGATATATATATATAATATATATATATATGGGAACGTTTCCAGTAAAATCAAGTTATGAGGCATAGTAAATCATATGATCCGTAATGTGATTTTACTGGAAACGCTCCCATATATCCCTTTTCTTTCTTTTCTTTCAATTCTTTACAATTTTTAAACTCCAAATTCCTACAATATGGATGTCATAGAATTTGTGGTTAATAATATCAATAATACCACTTGTGAATTCAAACGAGAGGTTGCGAAGCTTTTACAAGCCTTTATTATAAATGGGAACTTGGTCTTCCCTATTGCGGATCCGCAAGCAATGTACGAAAACTTAATATACAAGAACAGGCAAAATCCTAGAGTTAAAACCACAAATATGAGAAATACATTGAGATACTTTGTATCACAAATCCAAACGACTAATAATGAACATGCTGTCAGCAAGGCCACCGACATGTTGATGAGAGTTGCTACTACGCAAGAAAAGCTTTATTATAAAAATCTTTCTGATGTAGTGAATAAAAATATCAAAAGTCATCGATAAAAATTTCTTTTTTCATTTCGTTTTCTTTGAAAAACTTTCATGTACTGTAGATTTCATTTCTTTTTAAAAATTATATAAGTTCTATTTATTTATTTATTTATGTCCCTCTTTTAATAAGCTGAATTGCTGAATTGACGATTTCTTTTTATGAAATAAGTTTTCTTTAATAATTATGTTCTTTACAAATCGATTTTTTTTGGATTTTAGTTTAAATCTTTTTATTAATTTCATCGTTTACTGGCAA
Source organism: Funneliformis geosporum (assembly GCA_946474995.1). Lineage (NCBI taxonomy): Eukaryota > Fungi > Glomeromycota > Glomeromycetes > Glomerales > Glomeraceae > Funneliformis > Funneliformis geosporum. The sequence continues at coordinate 4,736 of CAMKVN010000106.1, forward strand.
TAATTTTAATCTTTTTTTATTAATTTCATCGTTTACTGGCAAAAATTTTAAATCTTTTTATTAATTTCATCGTTTTACTTGCAAAATTTTAATTTTTTTATTAATTTCATCGTTTACTGGCAAAATTTTAATCTTTTTTATTAATTTCATCGTTTACTGGCAAAATTTTAATCTTTTTATTAATTTCATTGTTTACTGGCAAAATTTTTAATCTTTTTATTAATTTCATCGTTTACTGGCAAAAATTTAATCTTTTTATTAATTTCATCGTTTAATGGCAAAATTTTTAATCTTTTTATTAATTTCATTGTTTAATGGCAAAATTCCGAATATTTCTTATTCGATAAAAAATTTCTCGTTTAATGTTAAAAATATTTAAAAAAATAAATTAGCAAAATCTTTTCGTTTATATTCAAGAATGTTTGAATCGCAAGAGTTAAATTTCTAAAATGAAAAATCCTTATGGAAAAATGCTATAATGAATGCAAATTAAACTTTAATTTTTCGATGGATTGAACACCTCTTCAGTGATCTTTTTAAGTTGATTTTGAAGTATGCAGTCTGTTATTTAAAACAAAATCTAACTTTAGTAATTTTAAGGTCGATTTTACAATTCTAACAATATTAAAGATCATTTACAAGCTGTCAGTTATAATGATGAACCTAAAAGACTCAACAATTAAGTAAAAATCGCAAGCATAACTTAAGGTTTATGAATTTGAGCGTCAAGTGGTTTTTAAATAATTTTTTTTTTTAAAAAAAAAATAATAAAATTTTCAATAAGTTTTAACTTCTAAAATAAAATTTTTCATTCAACTCGAATGACATCTGATTGGATAAAAATTTATCAGAATAAGAAACTTAAAAAAAAGATCTCTTAATGCAACAAATTTATTAAAACGAATAAATTACATATGTTTATAAAGAATGTAACTATTCCATTTTTGGTTATCCGAATTTTAAAGAGATTCTTAGAAAGCAAGACAAAATTAGTGAAAATAGGATGTTTGATCAACATTTTACGAAAATATTTAAAATCATGCCGATTAATCAAAAAACAAGTTTGATTTTTATTGGTACTTTTTTTTTTTTAGTTGGAAGAAATTAATTTATAAATACTAAGGACAGTAAAATTATTCCAATTTTTAATACTTTTCTCTAAAATTTTTTAATTAAATAATAAAAAAAAAATTTATTTTATGTCTTAATTTAAATTTACGTTTATATTAATAAAGCATAATTATTAAACATTTACAATATGAGCAACGAGTAAACTATGTTATAAATGTCTTTATGGATTGACTTCGAAAAATTCATTAATTCGAATGGAAAATTAGTTCAAATGCACATAATAACTTGTTGCAATAAGATAATCGACTGGTGCATATGAATTCAATTGATTGAGCAGTAAAATGAAAGTTAAATTCAATGACCAATTATTTATCCATTATATCAAAACTCGGGAAATAAAAAGTAGGACAAGATTGATTGTAGGTTTAACAAAGATGTAGCCCCTATATATCAGCTGATGCATAATATTTATATCACATGAAATCAATATTTATTCGCACGGCTTGTTTGGCTAAACATCGTACAAATATTGAATTTTATAGTTAATTATAGTACAATAATAAAAAAAACAATTTTTTTATATATTCCTTAAAAAAAAATACACTAAAAACATTAATTACATTGATTGATATATTGCAATTAACTCAATTGAAAAAAAAGTGATAGCTTTACTTTAATATTTTAATATTTAAATAAAACTTTTGCGTTATAAGAAATTGGGATTAACATTATTTTATTTTACATAGTATAATAATAATAGTATTAAAAGACTTTATGTTTTATAAATGCTATTATTTCGAATGGCATATTTGTTTGAGAAAATGTTAAAAATTAAGGAAAATGAATTGATAAAAAGTTTAGGATTCGATAAGCTTTTTATAAAGCATGATCTTGTGAGCCGTACGATAATATAGATATTAGTCTAGTTTCATTTAAAGTAATAAAATTTATTAGGGAAATCATTATGCCAAGATATAAGAATCATCTTTATTCAATATATAAGAATTTCTAACAACTTTATTCTAAATAATTAAAAAATCCTCATATACTACTGTATTTCGCAATCCTGAATATATACGATTGTATCTTATTAAAATAAAATGATTTTTTTATAAGCAGTTAGGGTTATAATATTTAAGGTAAGGAGTCTTAATTCTTTCATTGACAACTTTTTTAAATGGAATTTCTTTTTTAAATTTTCTACAAAATGCAAATTGTCATATTGGAATGACACTTTTGGATGCGTCTTTCTCAAATAGTTATCCAATTCCATTCAAATAAATTGCGCGAAATCTATAACACTAAATTTACAATTTCAAATAGACTAGATCACTTTGTTTGTATAGATTCAGGTAATAATATAGATTTGATTTGTACCAGTTTTTAGAACTGTCCAAGTAGAAATGTTGAACATTATTACTTTTTTTTTTGCATCTTCAAAATTTCTTGCACGTATTAGTTAAATGATTTAACATTAAAAATTTTCAATCCACGATCGAATGGCCGTTATTCTATCTCAAACAAAATATCATTCCGCCAAATATGATCTTGTGAGGTAGAAACAATTCCAAATATTCATCTTCGGACGTACAAATCTTTTATAGTAATACCGCTCAAATGCTTTAAAATCTATGTTTTGTTACATTGCTGTTTAAAAGATCGTACAGTACAAGAAATTGAATTATTTATAAAAAAAAAACTTAAGCCAATATGAAAGAAACTCCTCAACCTCATTATCATAAAATAATTATAATAATCTTTAAGTCTAGATTTTAGTTAAGCCAGGATGCAGATTTATTAATCTCATTTGAAGGTAAATTTTGAGCGAAAAAAAGCATAAAGACGCGTTGACTCAACATAATTTCCAAATTTTTTAGAAAGCCTAACAAAAAAAAAAAATATCCATAATAATCCGCATGATAACTTTCATATATGTTTAGCTTTCCAAGATCAACTCGGTGTATTTAATAAAATTTTATTACTTAAGATTGAAAAATTATGAAGTTATTTTTAGGAGTGAATATAATCAATCACACCTGATAGATAAATATGAAATTACGAATCGCAAAAATTATTCTCGCTTTCAATATCGATGTGATTGTTCCAATTATTGGTAGTTTACAGCACGATTTGGTATGATTGTAAAACATATATACTTATATATAATTTATCAAGTAAGTTTCGACGAATAGTACAATCGAATTATAATTGACAAAAATGAAATTCAAGTTTAAAAGTATCGGCAATATATGGTAAATATAATATTTCGTGGCAACTTTTAATGAAAAAAACTTCTGCACCAATTAAAAATTCTCTCAAAATATCATGTAAATTTATTAAAATAACTTTGTATAGAAGTATCTATCATTTGTAAACCTTATAAACTTGCAAGTGATATCTTTTTGATAATTTTGGTGAAAAGTAGCGATAGTTGAAGTCAAAGAGAAATACCAAGAATTACATTTATTACATTAATATCATTACAGACGTGATAATTAAACTATTGGATTAATCCAATTTAACATGTACAAGTGCACTTAATTTAAATAATTAATTAACTAGTTCGTTACATCTACAATACACGTGGTTTAAAATGTTCATTTTCTTTTTGTCCACAAAAAACCTTCTTCTCGATGAAACATCCATTCAACTGCGTGTAATATATTATCAGCAACATACTTAGCGGGATTTAATAGATCGTTATCCTCTCCTGAAAATACTCCGGTTCGGACCAATATTGATGTCCATCCTGCTCTATTTGCTCCCGCAATATCTAGAATTTATTCAAAAAATTATTATGAGCATCATAAAATAAAATCAATTAAAATAACGCAAAAAAAAACTATTCAATTTCAAAACATGCCTGCGGCAGGGTTATCTCCGACAGCTATAAAATAATTACATTAATAAATGCTGATCTGATAACGTGGGCTTTATTTCAAATGTAAAGCTCACCATAAATTTTTCTGTTCGCTATTCTCTCTCCTGTATACTCCACAGCGAAATCTTCCAACTTCTTTGCTGTATACAAATATGTTATGGGTTCCGGTTTTCCAAATAATTTATATTTAAGCTTATGACCTGTAGTGTCCTAAATAATTATTGAATATCAATTAAAAGTACCCATAAGTGAAAAAACCTCCATTTTTAAGCAAATTATTTTACCTGAAACAAAAGTTCCAAACATTTCCTAAATGATCCTTGAGCATATCTAGGAATTGGATAATCATTTGCCCATATCTACAAATATTTTTAAAAAAAAATTTTCCAAAAATTAGTAATCGTCAGCCAAATTATAATATATATATATATAGCATTCGTATTTACTTACAATATCGGGATTTGAGAAGTATATTGGAACGGCACGTGAATTTATTTCATTACCTTTACTCAACGTCCCGACATATCCATCTCTACTTCTTAATACATCTAAAGTGATTTGTAAATCTCGTCCCCCTAAATAAAGAACAATTCATTAAGACTACAATGGTAAAATGTTAACCCGAGGAAATGATTACAAACATACAATCACGGCTGTCATGAAACATCATAATCGCGACTATTGATTCGCTTGAAAAATCAACCTTCTATATATAAGAAAAAAAAATTATTATTATTTTTTTTTTTATTTCTAATTTTTTTCTTTTATATTAACTAACTAACCTTTGTTAATTTTAAATCTTCTTGTCCTAATTTAGTAAATGGCCAAATACTTGGATTCCACGCTAGTATATCATTTGGCAATACAACTCGATTAAACCCATAACTGAAAGATAAATTATTTGTTAATACCAGATTATTTCAAGATCGATCTAAAGATTCGAAAATATTAGCGAACCTTTCTGCAACCTTCCTACAATTATCGGATGCGCCTCCTAATACCAACACTTGAGAATTTTGGTATGTGGAAACTAATGATTTCATAGGTGAATGTGATAATACAATTTGTTCTTCTGATAACTAAAAAAAAGATAATTATAAGGTCGAGACCATTTTGTATATAATAACTTGATAGAAATTGTAACAACAATGTAACTTAACTTACATCAAATTCAAGCAATTTAGAAAGTTCTTTTGCCTTTCTCTTTTCTGTGACACCACCACCATTCGTTAATAAAATGAAAGGAATCTTTCTTTGATCGATAAATAATGGGAATATATTTTAATGGAAAAAATCGTTTAGAATCATTATTTGACAAATTTTCTTAATAAATAATAAAAAAAAAATTTCACTTTTTAGCTATGTTATTTCCACTCAGAAAATCTAATGCAGCTCTTGTCTCAGGAACTACCGTATCACCCTTTTATGTTCCCAATATAATATAAATTGAAGTTATTCAGAATATTTCAACAAAATCAATAATAGCAAAAATATACATACACACCTTGATCAAAACACCGTCGATATCTAAACATACGCCATAATTACAAATGGATGATATTGAATGGCACCGAAGAGGATTGTTACAATTAATAACTCTTTTAAAAACTAATTTGTTGGAATAAATACGATTTAATGAACGTAACATGACAATATACGAGAAGATTGAATGAATCGAGGGTAATTTGCCTAAAGATAATCAATTTAATCTAAGCGATAATAAAATGATGATTCGTCATAAATTTTTTTTTTTTTTTTTTTTTTTTTGAAAACATACCTACTTTAAATCAAATTTAAAAACTTGAATTTCTATCTTGTATAATTAATTTTTTTTTTTAATTGAACTTATTTCTTGATATGTTTAACGAAAAATTATTATCAAAAGAATTGAAAATTCAATAAAAAGATTATTTATTAAAAAAGAATTATTACCTCAAAGCATGCGCAGCTTTGCAACTTTTTTAAGAAAGAAATTCAATTTGAAAAATTTTTTTTCTGCTGTGCTAATTTATAGGGTTAAATTGATCGACAATTCAATAAAATAAATGATGATCTAAATAAAAAACAAGAATTACGTAATCAACATAAATTCACGTGAAACAATACCTTTAGAATGGAATAATTTTTTTGTTAGAAACTAAAAGTAAGCCAGATCGATAAAACGATGCGATGTTTCATGAAACATTTTTATCTTGATGTACTATAGATGTTGCATCTTGATTTTATTAGTGTTGATTTAACTTTAAATGTTATATCGGGATTATTGGTAACGAGGTAAATGGAATGTCGTCCATTGCATAAATAGAAATTAACACATTGCGTTGCGAACATAGGGTTGGATCGGTCCTGGTGAGACCGTTCCATGAAACATATTTGATTGTGATGTTAGGATTTTTGCATTATCATGAAAATTTTACTCAGAACATATCATTTTGACGTATAATCCATTTTTGATTTGTTAAACTGACAATCTTATTTATAATGAATTTATAAAACCAAATAAAATAAGTCGAGTTGTAAAAAAACATTTGATAAAAAAAAATTTACAAGTAATTACGATTCTTGTCTCAAGAATTTGCAAATAAATAAATAATAAAAGAGCGCGAAACCTTAAAATATTTTATTTCAGGCAAATCATTTGAAACTTATTAAAAGATTCTCAGGAAATACTCAAAGTGAACCACCTTGCGTTATATACTAAAGTTAATAAAGAGTTTGGATATTCAATGAAATCAGAACAAAAAGGACATAGTAATAGGAATTGGGAAGAACAGCCATATTAGAACGATAAATGAATGAAAGGCTTGAAAAGAAATATCAAATTTAGAACAATGTGGAGAGAATCTAAAAATAAAAATATTAATATCAAGTGGAACATGTCATCTCTAACCAATGAATTAAAAATCTAAATTGGACGTTTCGAATCAAAGATATTGATTTAAGTGACGACGAATTTAATATTGATTACCCAATGATGAAAATGATGAGCGGCTAGGAGATCAAGGACAAAGATTTCGGGCCTATTATAATCAACTAGAACGACTATTAGAAACAGAGGTTACGAGACTAAGAGCTCGAGAGGAAAATCTGGACTTGCTCAAAGAGCATAAATAAATCAAAAAAAAAGTTCATATGCATTTTATACACTGATCGCGAGATTACACGTTCAAAAATTTGATAACACAATATAAAAAAAATATTTTTTGTTTCATATTCAAATAAAAATGATGTGATTTTTGATCTTTATTATATAATACATAATGTTTTACTAAAATAAATACATATAAAATAATTTACATATATCAAAACAAAACGCGAAAAACAGTATTTTTTTTTCTTTTCTTTAATTTACCTGACCTTCCTAAAACAAATATATGTGCACACAAACAAATAAAAGGGAAGAAAGAAAGATCCTTACCGAATGACCTGGAACCAAAAGCAAAGTATCCGCGAACCTACAAAAAAAAAACCTACAAAAAGCAAAACAACCCTACAAAAAGCAAACCCTAAAAAAACGCAAAGTTACAGAAAATTACGGAACTTACAAAAAGCAAACTAACAAAAATAACGGAACTTACAAAAAGCAAACCTAAAAATCCTGTAAACCCAAACCGAAAATCGAAGAGCGGACGACCAGCCTAACCGACTAATAAAGAAGGGAGGAGGGGTAAGAGTAAAGTAAAAAATTTTTGATTAATAAAATGTCATAAGATTAGAACTATCAAAAAACGGCTCTGATATTTTTATTATTCGCGTGTACATATATTTGTTGGGAAGTTGCAGAACGAAAAAAAATAAGTAGAATCTTTAAATATCCGTGATAAAAATTTTGGGGTAAAAGAAATTTTGGGGTATGAACATGACACGAATTTCACGTGATAATTATTTTTTGTATCTTAGGGTAGTGACATAAATCATCATTACAAAGAATCTTTGGGTAATATTAATTACCTTATATAGTAAGTTGCCCTATGATATTTGACCTAATATGTTACATCCCTTATCAAAAAATCTAATATTTGCTTATACGGTTTTTTACTCGTGAAGGATAACTCTTTTGATAGGTAATTTGTAAGCCGGAGAATTGCAGATCTGAACAGATACAATACCACGCCGCGCTGTATATAGGCTACAAGATTTACAGGAAAACATTTATTTTACTCCGTGATACAAAGCGTAATTAAATAAAGGGATCACATGATTGATCATGAGTGATCATTTTCTCTTTCTTTAAAATAATAACACTAAGGGACTTAACCAACTTGAACGCAAAGTTAGGTCAAATTCAAAACTTTATCTAAATATCTTACCCGTAATTAGAGCTTTGAAATTCGAATGCTAATTTGTTTAAAAATAAATTACAAAATTATTATATGATTAGGATTTGAATCTTCTTTTTTATCATTTTTCTCAAGTTTTGAGCTAAAGTATACGTGTTTTTTTCCAACTATTGTCTTCACCTCTAATTTTTAGCTCAAAAGCTTATTTTTCCAAAAAAAATAATCCGAAATCTTAAAATTTCGATAGCTTGTATTTGTCTACTAAGCCTTTTGCTTTTTTAAAAAAATATAGAATATAAATAATGTTAAATTGTTAAGTGTAATTAATTTCGAAACGTAATTATTTTTTTTACTTTTTAAAAATAAAATAAAAAATAAAATTAATTAGATACACCAATTATTGTCTATTTTTTTTTATAACTTAACTAATCTCTTCGCGAATTATAAAAAATTAACTGTAATTTACATATAAAAGAAAACAATAAAAGGACATCGTCCCAATTTTCGTTGATAAGCCTTTTATAGATTGATAATACAATCATAAATAATTTGTCATCCGTACGTTTCCGGTCATAAATAAATCTTTAATGGAAGTGACTGTAATTATTTGATAGCAGAAAAAATTTGTTAAAAATAATATGACGCTTACTAGTGAAGATTACAATTTACTGTCCAAAACTAAAAAGGGTCACGTCTTTCATAAATTTGGGTAGTTTGGTTGGTAGATAAAAAGTTATGTCGAATAAAAAATACACAAACGATTTCTTATGTTTAAGAAAAATCCGTATCACATGAAATACGATTTTCTAATCAAGTTTTAACAAAACACGAAACAAGGATTGGTTTTTTTTTATTGTTTTTTCATCAAATAAAACACTCTTTTCCCCAGGCAATAGGGTTTAAAATAAGGTTAATTCTATGGCATGATTTATTTTTAACCAAATATAATATATTTAAAAGAAAAAATTAATACTTTGCACCTTAAAAATTTCAAAATTCTTTATATTTTTTTATAATTAGTAGCAGGGGCACGTCCTAACGAGTCTTTACTATAAAAAAATATACTACAATAAAAAAAATTAAATTTTTTTTTTTATTAATAATTAATTTATTTATATACTTTTTATTAATTATAATACTACAAGAAATATTCGTGTATTTTATTTTATTATTTATTTATTTTTATAATTTTACAGTACTTAATTATTAAATTTGTATCAAAAAAACCCCCAAAAAATATAATATATACCAAATATCTGTTTTTATTAATTAAAAATAAGTATACTATATACAAAATAAACTTTTTTTTTTTTAAAGATCGCATTACCACCCACCGATCGTTGACATTTCGTTTCTGGACGTTGAATAAAGAATTATTTAAATTTATTCTAAAAAATTTTAGAGAAAAGGTAAGAATTATACAACTTCTATTCATTGATTCATTTTTATCCCTTATTATCCTTTTAAAAGTTCTTAGTAAGTATCATTAAAATCTAGTCATACGATGGTTATTCGGCCCATCTCTTAAGCGCATACCTTAAAGAAATTCTATTGGAATTGTAATTCTTTAAATTCAATATCTAGATGAGAAAGATGTGTAGATAGAGCATCCATTTCGTTCGGAAAATGGTTAATCTCAACTTGAATTCCTTTTTTCTGAGAAACTACGGTTTGAAATAAAAGTGTTAGAAATCTGCAGTTAAACTAAGTAAGGTCGAACAAACTGTCACAGTCCACACCAGCTGACGGCGCCCGTTTCTTAGGCTATCCCGTCTTACCTTGATATGCTCTTTTTTCTTTTTTAAATTTTCTATACCGTTCTGAGGCTCTACGACGTTGAGAGGGAGATTTCTTTTTGTTAGAACGAGTCATGATAAAATTTTGTGAATTTGATTTGATAACTTTAGTATGAAAAAAATTTTTTGGGAGAAAAGAAGAAATTTGAAAGGCCTTATCCGATTGGCTTAATTTTCACTTTAATACTTCTTCATTTCCTATTCGAGAAAAAATGCATGCCGGGATGATCGGACCAATTGATCACTTTGTTACGCCAAAAACTTAACCCTTGATATCAAATGCTTTGTAATATTAAGGTTCTATTTTTGCTGAAGTTTTTGATAAGAATCCGCATAATATTTTATTTTCTTTATATTGTCGTGAAAATTCCAATAATTTTGCACTTTGTTGCCTGTAAATTTTTCTAAACAAACTCATCTAAAGGACACTTGGTAATTGTCAACACTTTCTCTCCAACATTAATACCGACGTCAAGATGTCAAGTTGATAAATTGTCAACTTTCAAGACTGAAGCGCAATTTTCGCATCGGGTAATTAAACATTTAATTTGTAACTTTTTTTTATTGGATAAAACTAATATATTGACCCTCGTAGGTAAAACATTTCTGGTTAGAATCCAATGACGATCGATACTTTATCAAGAAATGACATATTTTTTGGAGCATTACCTGAAATCATCAATTCTTCTTCTTGTCCATTCAAAAAAAAATTTTAAAGCAAGAATTAATGTGGTGTTTATTATGCATGAGCTATCCTCACAATTCTGCTAATCATATAAAGTAAGAGTCGGTCTCGTATGTTCTGTCCTTAAAACTTTTTACGTTTATTGTTTAATTGAATTTATTTTATTAATTGTAGAATATTAAGCGAAAGAATATTGGAATATCCAAGCCTTGTTAAATGCTTAATGGGTCAAAGAAAATTCTATTATTGATTGGCAGTATAAAGTTGCGTCAGTCAAAAAAGTTTATATCCACACGCATCTTTTTCTGTGGCATTACAAACTTACATTTGTACATAAGTTTAGCTTAAATTTTATTCTCCTTGGAGAGATTATCTGCAACGAAAACATTTTTCTATATTGATAATCGTGTGAAAATTGAACGATGATGGATTACTCGAATTTTGGCAACAAATTTATATGGATAAGACAATTATCAAAATTGAAGATTTACCGGATCCAAAACCTAATGGTTGACAACAGGAAGTTTATATGATCATTAAATTTCGTTTTAATTTTATTTTTAAACCGAATTGATCAATTCAAAATATATTATGACGAAGAATTGACGATATTACAAAGAAAAATGCAATTGATAACTTTACTAATGAACTTCATTTGGTAATTGAGAATCATCTGAAAAGTTTTAGAAATATCATTCTTACATCAGTTCCTCAACTAAAAGATTCTCTTCTAGAGCGAGTTCTTAATTATATTTTAATATTTTTTTTACTGTAATCGCGGCAAGAAATAGGGAAAATGTGAATACAAGTACCTTATCGTCAAGTTACTTATTGGTGATAAAGTGTATCAGCCAATTCTCCTTCATGCTTATTGGTGGAAAACTGCTCAAAAGGAATTAGCACAATAAATGGCTCCAGAAATTATTCAAAACATTCAAGACCAAGAAAATGTTAATGGAAATTTAGAAAGATACATAGTAAGAGAAACAACAGAAATAATTTTACAGAGAATATGTGAAAATTCAGACGACGCAACAAAGGTTCGATTGCTCGATATGTGGCAATATGATGTAAACAAAGTATTTTGTCTCAGCAATAAGATAATGTGTGCGGACAACTTATCAGATAAATTGTTCAGCTTGGATTAAATTCGAATAGACAAGAAATTTTCTCAGAATAATTTGACAGCACCATTCTTTATAAATTTGATAATTTGGAACAAAATGAAAAGAATCAATATTTAAAAGATCATTCATCATGAAATGTCTTGAATTAATTCCGATCGATTCCGATGTTCGACTAAGTATTTATGAAAAATAAAAACGTTTTGCCTTGGCTTGGAACTTTGAATTGGGAAGGCATCAACGCTTGTCATTTATTCCATATGCGAATTGCCTGAATATTACGAAGCTGAAAGAGGAAGCAATAGAGCACCTTTCAAAATTTCATACAAAACATAAAGCGAAATGATACTTTAAGTGCAAGGTTATCTTTGATGGGACTTCTCTTTACTAGACTTCACTTTTTAAGGGCTTCAGGAGAATGGCAACATCCGGAAACGCAATCAGCAGATTTTTTAACCAATGAGATCATTGGAATTAAAAATCTCCCGGAATTATTTAAAACGATTGCAAAAAACGTTGTGTCAAATCAAATCTCTCTTCTTCAAATCGTCAATTCGGATTTTTGAAGTACTGGTTTGTTGTTAAAATCTGTGATTGCACATATTATCTCACTTTTTGCTTCAGTTGAATTCATCTCAATTAGCAATGTACTTACACAGATTACAAGATTGTTATAATTTGTTTATTTTATCATGTGCATCTAATGCAGCGTTGGTGGTATTTAAAGAGTTTGCTGCTGCTGGATATATGGTAAAATTGGCCTGTGTATTGGTATGAAATCAATGATCACGTAAAGTAATGACGCTAGTAACGGTGTTGTAACCAGCGTATGCACGAAATGTAAGAAAAATATTACTGGAGTTGTTATAAACAACTGCGCTATTAAATGCAACAGATCAAATCCGGATACTTTGGAGAAGATTTAGATCATACTTACAGAACATTTCATATCGTGTATTACATTTAATTGTTCATGTTCTTTTTGGAGCTTCTGTACCTCAATCAGACTTGATTCCTTCAAACAAATGATCAAACGGCCAAATGCTGAAAATTACTGTATGAGTCATATCCAAATGATTGGGAAATTCTCAAGAATATTCTTAATTGTTCGGATGAGGTATACTTGTAAAATATTATTTTTCTTTTTTTACGTTTATTATTTTAAATAAGATTAAGAATTTAACAAATGGTATAATTTTAATCAGATTTTGGCGTTAATGTTTCATTCATTATGACGGAACAACCTCCATTACCGAATCAGCAAATAAGAACATCTGATATTGAGAAATGGAGTTCCACAACAATTATATTGAACCGCAATTTAGAAATATAGCGGAAACGGTAAATAATTATCGAATGGCGGAGGTTAACTATAATATTAATGTGATCGAGGATGGCAATGAATAAGCAATATCGAATTGAAAATTTACCTAGTTTATGGAGGATCATTGGAATGAATGACGTTGTTAGTTTCCGTGAATATTATATTCAAATATTTATCCATTCCTATTATTTATCAAATACTTCAGACAATTAAAATTACTTAAACATTTTTACTTATTGTAAAGTTTGTCCAAATTTTAAATTCAAAACTTGGATATTACTTGACGTGGCAAGATGCAAGAAAAATGACCTTTTAGAGGATTTTTAGAAAAAGAGTCTGATAACCTTGAAAACCATGAAAAACTCCATAACGTCTTGAATGATTTTAAACTTGGTTGGAATACTGTTGTTCCATTTATAAGTCGATATCGATGTATTGATCTTCCCAACGACAAACCGATCATGAAATATGAATTGCCAGTCGTTTTTGGATTAGTGGAACCGAAGGATGCAGGAATCTATTTATGCGCCACCTTAGAATACTTAGTTGCCATACAAAATAATTTCCTACGAGATGTCATGACAATCCCACCTGGAACTTGTATACCACTCAAGGTTTTGGATAAACTGACGTTTGATATTGAAAAACTGTCGTGCTAGTTTCAAAAGTAGAATCAATTAATACAATTGAATCTAACGGATATTACCTTCAATCTATGCGTTTTGAACGTGTTAAGTCCGAGAATATAATTAATTTTTATCAGAACCACGAAATCCTTTCTTATAGTCATAGAAATTTGGCAATTGCGAGGGGACACGAGATCCTTTATGATTTAACGAAGATTGAGGCAGACTTGACAAACTTTTGGTATTCACAAAGTTTATATAGAAGGAATTGTTCAATATATATGAGAACCCTTGACATTCTAATACCTTAAGAACCAATCCCAATTGAGAAAATGGGCTTGTTAGATGTACAATTTTACAATTCAATTTAGATTACGAGTTAGGAATTCTATCGTCGTTGGAAATTCTTTGTCGTTTATCAAACGTACTGCAGTTGGAGAAAATTTAATTAGGGATTACAATTTTGCAATGGATGAAATTATCTTTATTGATCGAACATAAAGGATTTCTAAATTATTAAACGTCGATTTGAAACTTAAAAACTTGGTAGTTTTATACGAATTCATTGAAAAAGCTCCACTTTCGATAGATATGGAAACGACGATACTTCAATCTATGAATGTTAAACAGCAAACTTCTGGAAAAGAATTGATACCAGCAGAAGCATTCGCTTTAGTTTAAAACGGTTCATGTTCCGATTTGTACTTTTAGAAAATCAGAAAGAAACCGAACCATTATATATTTATTTGAAAGATTTTTCATTAAATTTATGGCCTTCAACAGTCTTGGAGCACCTCATTGATGAAATGTTCCCGGAAAACTTAATATTGGCCAACATATCTGCTGCCTATGAATTTACTATGAAAAGATTGAGAGAAAAATATTTTTTAATTAAATAAATTCGTTTATAAGTTGACTGGAACGCTGATAAAATTCTATCTTTTTTTCTTTTAAGAAAACAATGAGAGGCTAAAAATCAACAAATGAAAGAACAAGCTAAAGATCTACATACAGTATAAGAGAACAAGATAATCAGCGCACGTCAGAACTGCTCAATAATCAACAAATGACAGAACTTCTAAGCAACAGACGAGAAATTTGCCTAGTAATCAACAGTTGTGAAATAGGTTAGCTACCAACAGTTGAGAAAACCGGCCAGTTACCAACAGTTGAAAAAACAGACTAATCAAGAAGTGAAAGAACAACTTAGTGATCAAGAATTAGAGGAGAGGACAACCTAGTGTTCAAGAGTTGAGAGAACAACCAAGTATCCAAGAGACAATAAAACAACCTAATAACGAACAAACACCTAATAATAAAAAGGCCGAGTTAAAAAGTAGAGTTAATTCATCGTAATGTATTTTATTAGTAAAATAATAATAATAATAATTTTTTTGTTGGTTAAATCAAATAAATTTTATAAATTCATTTTATAAATACCTGATATACAATAGTCATAAAAAAATTTTTTTTTGATTGATTGCGGGAATATACTACTTTTTCTTCCACATCGAAATTGTAAATAAGTATTCGATTTTGAATATTGTATCAGGCATGTATTTGCAACATATACCTCTAAATTTGTTGAAATTTTGGATTTACGTAGACTAATAGTCACTACAGTTAGGACAAATGAAAATGCCCAAGTTAATGTTTCAAAAAATACTTAATGATTTTATATACGCGTTAAACCAAATGGGTCATTTTTGTTATAGAAGGTTTAAAAAAAATACATGGATTAGAAAACATGAAAGTTTATCTTAAATCTTTAAAGGATGAATCGGAAAACTGATTTATATCATCATTATAATTTTTTTATTTTTTTTTTTAAAGAAAATGTTTTAACGAATTAGTAATATAGTCAAGAAAGGTGTTATTATTTTCTGCTTCGTCGCGCTTTATCATTTTATTATTTAATTTCAGAAAATTTAGATATGATAATGAAGTAAGTAAAGCATTGTAAATAGCAAACTCAATACGAACAAAGAGTTTCACGTGAATCCAAAGAATACCTTAAAACTTCATTTGTGAAGTTTTGATATATCAGCGGAAGTTTTTAAAGATTTATAATGATGAACGATTCATAAGTTCGGATAAGGTTGTGCAGGAATAGTTCACTGGCATACGTATGAATCTTGGTAATATTAAGAATTTAATACCTCAAGAACCAATCCCAATTGAGAAAATTGACTTGTTAGGTGTACAATTTTTACAATTAAATTTAGATGATGCGTTAGAAATTTTATCGTCGCTGGAAGTTCTTTTGTCGTTTATCAAACGTTTTGCAGTTGGAGGTGAAGAAAATTTAATTAGGGATTACATTTTACAATGGATGAAATTATCTTCATTGATCGAACATAAAGGATTTTCTAAATTATTAAACATCGATTTGAAACTTAAACACTTGGTGGCTTTATACGAATTCATTGAAAAACAAGTCGCCAATAATAAAAATATAGATATTAATGAAAAATATAAAGCTCCACTTTCGATAGATATGGAAATGGCGATACTTCAATCTGTGAATTTTAAACAGCAAACTGCTGGAAAAGAATTGATACCAGCAGAAGCATTCACTTTAGTTTTAAAACGGTTCATGTTCCGATTTTTACTTTTAGAAAATCAGCAAGAAACCGAACCATTATATATTTATTTGAAAGATTTTTCATTAAATTTATGGCCTTCAACAGTTTCGGAGCATATCATTGATGAAATGTTCCCGGAAATCTTAATGTTGGCCAACACATCTGCTGCCTATGAATTTACTATGAAAAGGATCGAGGTAGAAATATTTTTTAATTAAATAATTTTATAAGATATTTCAAATAGATAAAATTCTATTTTTTTTTTCTTTAAGAACACGATGAGAGAACAACCTAATAACGAATAACACCTAATAATAAAAAGGCCGAGTCAAAAAGTAGACCCATAACAGAAATATATAAAGTTAATTCATCGTAATGTATTTTAACAATTTATTTCTTATTTTATTTTTTTTTTTTATGATTATATTTTATAGAATCAAATAAATTTTATAAATTCATTTTATAAAAACCTGTTATACAATCGTGTTACCATAAAAAAAAGTAATTGTTGAATTATAATAAAAAGTTTATGTTACACTCCCCGGTAAAAAGTATCCGATCACCTTAAAATTAAACCAATTAAAAAACCAAACCTCCTAATAAATATTTTATATTTATTTTAAAGTATGAAGCGTTAAATTTGCTTAAATAATAGTGAAATTCCATGTAAATATGTAATTTAAAAAATGTGTAAATTTTATCTTTAAAACCAGAAGAGTTAAAGCAAAATGGATGTCAAAATTCGATTCTATGACTAATAAATAGCTTATGTTCCAAAAATCAGAAAGAATGGTTCAGTAATTGTTAAGAGATCGGTTTCTGAAAATTACGATTTCATATGTAAATCAATCATTTTATTAAATTTATTAAATTTGATAATTTTCAAAAAGTTTCTCAACTATATTTCTGATTTTTGAAAAATAAACTATTCTTTAGTCAAAGAGTTGATTTTTTGGCATTTATATTTTCACAACTACAATAGTTAAAAAGTCAAAATTTTGTTTGCCTTAAAATTAAATATTTATGCAAAATTTCATTATTAATTAAATGAAAAAATACTTTCAAATAGATTTTTTTCACCTCAAATTTTAAAATAAATGTAAAGATTATTATTTAATATGCTGATTTTTATCAATTTTTAGGTGGTCAGATACTTTTTATCAGGGATTCAGTAAGTCAGTTTTACTATTAGTTAACACCATAATGCAACTGTTAACCTTTGCTTTTTGTATGCTCTCAAAGGATAGTTTGAGAAGGCTTTGTCTCATATCATAAGGGATATTAAAGATAAAACATTTACATTTGAAAAATAGATTGCAATGCAGGAAATTCCACTAAAGAAACATGATATCACTGAAACATTGTACATATTTAATGAAAACTATATCAAAGATGTAGTTATTACAAGTCAAAATATACATCCTTATTTGTGATGAAGCAGCTGGAATAGGTATACATTCTGTTTAATATGTACTGCTAATTCTACATGTTTTATTATCAGGTAAAACCCGTTTGGAAAAGGAATTCTTCAATTATGTTCAAAATTGGAAATCACCAAATCCTTACCAGTATTTTTGTATCTGTTACTTGATTTTGTCAATAGTGTCATCCTTAGTAAACTTGATTGAAATCTGAGTGTATACATCATTCTTAGACTCTATATTTATTGCCTTTGACTATTTTACGCACAAAAAAAATGACATTTGAAGCTTTCCAGTGTCAAGCATATCCTTATTTTGAAATTTTCAGAATAAGCTTGGTACTTGAAAGGATTCTGATACTTAAAAATATTGGATCCAATCAGATTCTCATCATAATCCTACATATTGATGAGTATCAAAAAATTTTTGAGTTCAAACGTACTTGGAAAGTAAAGGAGCTTTTCAAAGAACATATATATATCCTCGGACCTTTTATGTCAGAACCTCCTCTTAATTATTATGTTCAAACGTTTCTATCTCAGATTTCATCAGAAGATATCTTGAGGAGCAAAAAAGCAACTACATATTCCTTCCAATTGATTAGTTGTCCCCTTTTATCATCTAGAGCAATCTTGAAATTGTTGACTTTTATGCCATAAATAATGACAAATCGCGACATTAGACAACAAAAAACGCTATTCCTACAGCTTGTATATGATACCAGTGGATCATCTTAAAATACCAAATTTCTTTCAAAATTTGAAGAATAATGATTATACTTTTTTTGATGACATACATCATGCTGTCATTCAAAAGCTAGAGACTCGGTATGGTCTTAGAACATTTATTTCAAATAACATCAAATTTAGTCATCAACTTCTAAAGCATTTGTATTGGTGCCATTCCAATTCAACTCAGCACACTCCTGGATAGTGAGTCAACAAAATTGACAGTTGAGGCAATGAAGCACGAAGGACATTTAATCTTAAAACCTTATGATAAACTTAACTAACTTATTGAAATTCCTTTTTAATTCATTTATATATTCAATTCAATATTGAATGTCGTTTCTAGGCCTCTACATAAAGGGTTTCAGTTTGACTCAAAGATGACCTGGGATAACTGGGAGAATTTTGTGGCACAATTTGAGTCAATCCGCAATAATCTATTTCTTGAATAAAGGAAATTTTTCTAAGGGAACTCTATCGCGGAGCGATTAGCAAAGCAGAATCTGTTCTAGTCATCAGGGTACAGCTCAATCGGCTTGAAATATGTGACACGCAAAACCAGTTCTCTAGAACTGGTCTTCCGAAAAAGCGATCAGATAATAAGATTATTGACATGGACGGTTTTGTATTTATAAATGGTAAATCGGCCATTTGCTGATGTGTTTTAACGCGCAAAACACTTAAAAATCAGGAAAGTTTTCTTGTTGTGCTTCAGAAAAGTGGCACATTAATTCTGACAAAATTACTACAAGTATTATCAATGAGGTATGCATTTAGAACAAAATTGTGGGAATATGTTAAGATGATGACTTGAGGGAGCGACTCAAGAAGTATCGTGTTTTAACCATCATATTCACGTCACAGCAATTCAAAGCAGAAGATATCAATGAGTTATCAGATGACACCCTTATAATTACAAGAGATAATTTCGAGCAATATTTTGGTCCGGTACTTGCTTCTCGATTGGCATTTAGTATTATGGGTGAACTCAATATAAATACTGCAACTTCTCAACGGATTTCCAACCTGATTCATTGGGTCAGAAGTATCGCATCTACAGAATTATGCAAGAAACGACCATATTATGATGTTGATGATCTTATTGAAAAGAACGAACGATATAAAAATCAACTAAAAAGGCCCAATCAGGGTTGGAAAAGTGTACATTCACACCATATAGCTTCTTTAAAGGTGTCAATAATTAATAATAAATCATTGAAAATGAAAAGAAATAAGTCTCGGTGAAATTTTTTAAAGAATCTCTTAGCTTTCGAATTTAAATAATTAATGTGGAAATACTGTATGTACGTAAGGTATATTCAACTTTGGCGAACACTTCATAAATAAAGAACATTCTATAATAGTATGTAATCAAAACTTTATATAAATTGGAGTTGATGCCTTCTAATAAATAATATTGAAATAACCGTTTAAAAGGGAGAAGAAGAGTGTAAATTGATATTGATATTACGCACGTAAAGTTTGCACCAAGACATATGAAATGTCCGAAATTTAATTCTAAGCTAGAACCTTCCAAAAAAATATACACTGTGGAAGTTACATATGATGTTCGTTCGTACCTCCAATTAGTTTTAGGTTATGAAAAACCGTGACATTTTGTCACGATTTTTTTTATTAATTCAATTAACATGCGAAACAACTAAACAATATGGCTGAGAACTTTCCCAACCATATTTTATCGTTATAAGAGACGCGATCAGCTGAGTTCTTGATCGTTGGAATGGATAACCTCCTAGAATTATTTCAAACGATCGCAACAATGCAACAAATATCTTATCAAATAAGTTTCCTTTACTTAAAATACATAATTCAGATATTAATAATATTAATAATACGGTTTTGTTTTTAAGATCTGTTATCGCACATATAACCACGTTTTATGCTTCAGTTGAACCGAATTCATCTCAATTAGCAATGTATTTGCACAGATTACTAAAATAAATTTTGGCAATTTGCACATTATTTCATTGTAAGGATTTGTGAAATATGTTATCTATGTTTAATGGAACCTATAGATGAGTATGTGCGATTTTATATTATTTAGATAATTTACAAAACACTTTCCTACGCGAAGTCCACCTGGGACTTGTAATCTCTTGAGTTAGATGAAATAGTATTTGACGAACAAGCAAAGCTGAATTGATCAAACCCGATACGCAAAAGATATTACATACGATCTATGCGCATTGATCATGCGATGCCCGGAGATATAATAAATTTACATGGGATGACGAAATTCTTGCATATAGTCAAAGAATTTCGAAGTTGTCAAAGGGAATTGTATACTTCATGATTTGCAAAAGTTGAAGCGGAATTAGCAAATATTTTATTTTTGACAAATTTGGAAAACTCGTCAGCTACCTTATCATTATTGGAAATTCTTCTGTGTTTTGTTAAAAGTACAGCAGTTGGAATTGGGGAAAAATCCATTAAGGATTATGTTAAACAATGTTAAATTCATCGTTAATCGAACATGCAGGGTTCTGTGAAATATTAAATATCGATTTACGACTAAACACTTGGTAGCATTATATGAGCTTCTTGAATAACAATTTGCCATTATTCAAATTAAATACGTTGACGAAAAATATAAAGTTCCACTTTCGGACGATATGGAAAACGCAATACTTCGATCTTTGGATTTTAAACAAACTTTTGGTAAAGAATTGATACCAGCATAAGCATTTGCATTATCTTTAAATCGATTCATTTTCCGATATTTACTTTAGAAAAATCTAAAAGAAACGGATCCATTATATCTTTATACACAAGACTTTTCATTGAATTTCTGGCCGTCAACCAATCTCGGAGGATATATCAATGAATTATTATCAGAAAATTTAATAATGGCCAACACATCTGCTGCTTATGAATTTGTAACGAAAAGGATCGAGGTAAAAATGAGCATTTTATTAATTATATTGATTTATTAACTTCATTAAAAATTATTTTTTTTTATTTTTGTTAGTTAAAAAAAAAAAAAGGTCAAGAATGATCTAAGGCCAAAAAAAAAAAAAAAATAGGGCGCAGCAATTTGATGCCGCATAAATAATTTTTTCTAATTATATTTAAATTCGTAGTATAAATATTATATAACCCTTAACCCTTTCATTTCATTTTTTATATATATGCTTAATTTTGTTTTGGAGAAGATTGATTTTTGACGAATAAAGAGCAAATAGAAAGTCATAACTCTCCATCGATATCTTATATTTCAGAAACTTTTTAAATTGTTATCAATAAATAGAAAGACATTATTTCGATTTTCTCTTTTTTTTTATTGTAACGTCAATAATTGGATACTCTCATGACATTGAAATTAAAAACATTGGACAATGTATGTATCTGAAAGTTAAAGTAAGAGAAATATTCAAAATGATGCTTCAGAGAATATGTGAAAAATTAAAAGACTCAATTACTCGATAGATGGAGCCAAATTAACAAATTGCGAACAAATACAATTTCCTTAGAGTTATTGTTAAACTTGGATTAAATTTGAATAAACAAGAAGTTTTCTTTAAGGAATCGTACTTTTTAAATTACAGTCAAAGCTATAGTAAAATCACGTTATAGTGAATCATTTTTAATTCACCAATTCAATTTTTTATAATAAATTTCTCTCGATATAGTGAACTCTTAATAAAATCTCATTATAGTGAACAAAAATGATTAGAACCAAGAGTTCACTATAAAGAGCTTTGACTGTAGATAAATTAGATAAAAATGAAAAAAAAAATTTGATATTTAGACTGAGATGTCGAATTAATTCCGATCGATTTCGAAGTTCGACTATGTCATTCTCAACAATAATTAATGAAAAAATCTTTATTCCAGAAAATAATGAAATGAGCAATATTCTTTACATAATGGAACTAATGAATTGAATTAGTTAGATACATTGGGTTTCCTTTTTTGAAAAAAAAAAAATATTAATAGAAATGCGTTGATGGTTTTACTAAAGTTTTTTTCTTAGTTCCAAATATTTATCTATTAAATATCGAGCGTTAACATCATTAAAACAAGAAGGATGCTCGGAATAAGATTCTACAATCCTTTTATATACTTTAGAAATGTTAATTATGTTAATTCTTTTGTGACCCAACTTAAAATCACTCTATTATAAAATATACAGTATAATGAATATTTAAGCAGAATTATTATTGATACAAAATAATGATTAAAAAAAATTTAATTCTTTAAAAATGTCCAATTTATTTTGTTTAAGCCGTTTTCGTTAACCCAATGAACGTCAAATCTGTAGAATTCAAATAACAAAAATATTTAAAATCTTTTATAAAAACAAAAATATAAGTAATCCTTACTTCCCGGGAAGTGTCAAATTGATTGAAATGGTAAATTGTTTGTTATATACACGGCCCCGATCGAAGGAATATCACCTTCGATTTGATTTTACGATCTAAGCTAAATAGTCTTAGTGCTAAGATATTTTAAAATAACAAGAAATTATTTACTTCATTTCTTTGATTTTCGTTTTCCTAAATAAAAAAATTTTTTTAATTTTTTTAAAGAAATAAATTATGAGACAAACTCCTTACCTGAGGTTTACGAAAACCACCGGAAACAGTGATTTAAGTGTTTCCTCCTCCAGAATCAGTAGACCTTACAACAAGAATAATTCAAAGAAATTTCAATAGCTTTAGGAGTTATCTCCACGAAAGAAGTATCAATTTCATCTTGATTTCACATGAAGAAAATATCAAATTCAGCACCACGAATGCGTACCTTTGTTGTACATTAATATCTTGAAATTAGAAAAAGGAGAAAAGGTAAGAATTTATATCTTTTGTAATCTAATTATTACAATGCTTACAATACTAACAAACTAAAAGAGCAAACGGATTGACTTGTCAAAATGTTGTTAATGTTATTAAAGATTTTGTAACGCGCAATTTCTTTCATTCATCATTACTACTGATGATGCTACATCTGAACCTATGGTTGACTTATTGAAATTCCACAAACCACCTGTAGTCTTAGCTCGTGTTTAAGGTCGCCTGGCAAAACCCCGAGGGTTTTACCATGAAATAAAATAATAGTAAATAAAATATGATAAATATAATAAATATAACTAATCTATCTAAACTAACAAATATAATATATATCCTTATACGTGAAAATTTTGAAGAACAACATAATTAGTGTAGATCATGAAGATCTTTGAATCCCACAATTTCTCATTTTTTCACAATAGGAATCCATCATATATTCCTCAGTTTGCATTCGCTCTTGTGAAGGAGAATAGTCTATAGATAGACCCTTTCACCATGTCTTCAGATAGGTTGACGGATTCACCATGTAGTCCTCTTTCATAAGTTGTTAGTGTTATACTCCCTCTTGTGAAAGAGATTCTATATAGACTAGTCTTCTTTTATAGGTGGTCCTTTTTATATATAGCGGATGATGTGGATGATGTGATAAGAGGGATTGATTCTAATTTTCACTAATAAATCTTTTCGACAAAGATGAAAAGTGTTTGGTATTGATCAATTCAATTAATACTCACTAAAAACAATACCAAATTAAGAATAAAATACTTAGAGAAGGATCCATAGAACTGTCGAAACTCGTCCTGTCAAAATCATTTTGAAAAGTTTCCAACTTTTGAATTTTAGGTTAGGTTATTAAAATATTGTTATGATGGCGCGGATAATCGAGAAATTAATAAAAGCCGCATAACCGCATAATTCAAAAAACTACTTAATGACATTTGAAATAAATATATTTTTATCTAAATAGACGTACGTCTATACCAATACACTTTAAACGAAACAATAATTTCCGAAAGTTTAAGAGCCAAGTTGATTATTGAGGCAAATGTTTATTTTGATATTTTAAATAAAAATATATATATATATGCTCTTTCACATCCTAAAAATACTAACTTACCAAATAATATATAATCTTACGATATTTACTCAATTAATATATATATATATTAAATCTATATTAATAAACTTCCATATTATAGTCTTTATGTGATGCGTATATATTGTAAACTTGTTTTCCTATCTAATACCATAGTTTAACGAAATTGATTCCATATTGAACTTGATGTGCTGCTAGATGGTTTACTTATATGATGATAAAATATATATATATAATTAAATAAAAAGACGAAAATCAAAAACAAAATATAAAAATAAAAAGTAATCATACATAGAAGGTGCTGATGTATTCGATGTACTTCTAAATCCGCCAACAGGAGTACTATAAAATAGATAACTTAATCGCAAAATACTTTGCAGAATTAAAGGAAAATTTACACATATTTCAAAAATACCTTGTGAAACCAAAACCACTACCAAAAAAAAAAAATTATTCATTAAAAAAAAAAGGCTCCAAACAAAAATCGAAACAAGATCAAAAAAAATATCATACGGTGTTGAGGTAACCGATGCACTTCCACCGTTTCCTCCGAAACCAGTAGTATTACTGTAAAAATAGATAAATTAACTTTGTGAATTTAAGGAAAAAGAAATGTTATATATCTTTTTCAAATACCTTGCGAACCGAGCGAAACCAGCACCATCTGGAGCTTTAAGTGCAGGCGTTTTCGTAAAAGAAGATGGTGTTCCTAATCCTGGCATCCCAAAGGCAGGTTGCCCAAAAGCAGACGATTGAAATCCTGTTTGTCCAAAAGCAGGCGAATTGAATCCTGGTTGTCCAAATGTAGGGGGAGCCAAAGCATTAGGTATTAGAGGCGATTGACCAAATGGTTGCGGTTGTTGTGGTTGACTAAATGCATTAACAACATTTGAATTTGCTGCAGCAAGTGCTGGTGGAATGCTACCGATATTAAATGCATTTGGTATCTCTCCCCTATATACCGAAGGAATAGGTGTTGCTGTTCCAAAGTGTAAAGAGGAAGGTGATGTTGAGCTAAAAGGTGTTGAGCCTTGTGTTGGTTGACCAAACGTAATGTCCTTTTGCTGTGCATTAGATGTACTCAACCCAAACATTCCTAGTGAACTAGTTGAACTAGGTAGGCTCGAAGGTTCTCCCAAACCAAATGATCCGAAACCTGCAGCAAAATTGTTACTTTCATTTATAATGTCAATTTCCTCGTTGGTAGGTTTCTGCTGCAAGACTTCTTCGGGTTTGGATTCAACACCGGGCTCTGCAGCTACCTGAGATATCTCTTCCAATGATGTATTATCTCCTTTATATGGTTCTATGAATTCTTCCTTCTTTTCAAGTTCAGCTAGTTTTTCAATTGCTTCATCGTAATTTGATTCCTCGCCATCATAATATTGAAGAAATTCAGGTTTTGATAAAGTATCAATTTCAGATTCAAAATCATCTAAATCGTCCTTATCGCTTGATGTTATTTCTTTTTGTTCAAATGTCTCCGGTGATGATATATAACCTGGTATGTTGGAGATTTTTGATAATCTTGAAACATCCGAACCAATAATCTTGTCAAACTTATTCTGCATGGAATCTCCAGTGTTTTCATCAGCGACATCATAGATCCTTGTTTCATATGTCTCTTGAAATCTCACTCTCGTTTCTCTTAAAGATGTTTGTGTTGGAGAATACGAAGGTTCGGAATCTAAATCACTTAAATACAAATTGGATTTATCATCTTCCTGATAATTTTCATCATCTTCAGATTCAGAAGTGTTATCCGAATACTCATTTTCTATAATATCATCCTTTTCTTTTTCAAAATAACGTAATCTCCTTTCTCTAATTTCTGAAATTGGTGGTTTATTTTTTGGATTAGTATCTTCATTTATAGGAAGATTAAACTCGGAATATGTATTCCGTTTTATCGGAGTGTCTAATTCATTATAATAATCACTTTCTTCACCGAAAGTGTGATTATTTCTAAGTGAACTACCATATCTCATGGTGTTTCTATCGATCGGTTTATGTGGTTCATTAGGGTTCTCTGAGCTTATCTGTATTGAATCACGAGTCTTAAATGGACTTTGACTCTTTCTTGGTGAGATAACCTTAGGCACTTATAATATTTCATTTAGGATAAAATTAATACAATTTGATCGATTGTTTTTAAAAAAAAATATTATAATAATGATGATGACAATTGCAAAATATAACAAGCTAACATCATTTAGTTACTCACTTGGTTCACTAGGTTCAAGATCACTATAAAGGTTTGTCCCGTAGGGCACTTGTCTCTTATCGTTTACTATTAGAAATTTAGATAATTTCCATTCTTTCTCCATTAATTTACTAGTTTTTTCCTCATTTTCATCAGAGCATTTTACAGGTATTGTGTTTTTCCTAGTATCATGTTCGATTTTCCGAGATACGAACGTGTCAGCATCTTCATTAAAGCTTATAGATGCAAGTTGTTCGGAAATAAAATTCAATTGAGTATTTACTTGTTCGATTTGAGACGCGTTACTATATAAGCCTTTACTAATATTTTGTACTGAACGATCAATATAATCCAAAGGAGTTGATCTATGATAATGAATTCACAATAATAAAAAAAGATAATATATATTAAAGTTCACATTAAAGAATAATTTGATAATTGATGATAAAATAAATAAAAAATGATTTACCCCGTATGTTTATTTGCCTTATGATCTTTAATTTGCTCATGTAACTCATCCAACTGTTTCTCTAATTTATCCGCGTTATCTTTAACGTCCTATAAATTGTAAAATAAATGTGGTATTCAAAATTGACGACATTTAAAATTTGATAAATTAATCTATAAATCAATAAAGGATTGATTAATTTTACCTGGAAAGCTTTTTCATATTTCTCAGTAATTCTTGATTGTATTGTTCCACGATGAGTGGGCGTAACTTTTTGCGGCGATACTAACAACCCAATCTCCTGCTTTGTCATGGCATCCTCTGTCATAAGCAACAAACAGATTCAAAATTATAAAATTTATAAATAAAAATGTACGAAAGTAATTACAGAAAATATTAAATAACCTTTAACAAAATTAAGTTTTAAACTGGTAGCCTCTTGTTTCAAAAAACTAAGTGAATCGATGATATTTTTAGTTTCCTTTTCCAAACGTTTCGTCTCTGATATAATTACTGGCAAATCTCCAATCGACCAATCGTTAGGATTGTCAAGACAGTCTGCATTTGTCTGTTCGTAATATTTAATTATGTAATTTTCCTCAATATCTTTTATTAAATATTGAATCTAGAAAGGAAAAATAAACATATATAATAATTTTTTTATTATAGCAAAAGAAATCAAATCAAAATATTAATGAATAATCATGAAAACATACTTCATGTACACTTTTCTTTGTTGCATCCAGTCTTATATAATGTGGTTTGTTAATATCAGGTCTGGTAGGACTTAATTGCTTGATCGATGTCGCATTTTGGGCGTTATCTTTGACAATTGTATTTGTTGCATTATTCTTTGCTGCTTGCAAATTATTTGTAGGACCGAGTGAAATTTTATCTCTCGATATAATTGCAGTAGTAGGTGTATTAACAGGAACAGATATTTTATTGCTCACAAAAGACGGACCAGGTTTGCTTTCAAAGATAGCAGGTTCATAGCTCGATTTAGGTGATATTTTTCCACTTGAAGGTCCAATAGAAGGAATGGGTATTGCGGTTGTCATTCCGGGATAAGGTTTTCCAGCCAAATATGCATTTTTTTGTAAACAACGAAATGCTACAATTTCACTTTCATCATTAAAAATAAAAAGTATAGGGACTGGTGGTATTTGACTATCTTCATCTCCTGTTAATTTTGTAACCCAAGGTTCTGTAGAAGTTTGATCAAGCGCCATTCCGATTGGTAATGTTTCATCAACATGATGTGATGAAAGTGGAAGAATCGCACGTGATGTTTCTGAAAGACTCCAATTAGACCATGTGCCTGAATCGCTACGAGCAATTAAATTTGTATCAGAAGAATTTGTACAAGCACAAATGACCATGTTTGTCAAATCCGAACCCCTAAAAGGAATTAAGATAAAAAATTTTAATTATAGAAGTTAATTATTAGGAATAATAGTGAAAACACTTTACCAATCTTTAATAGATTCCATAAACATATATGAAGCTTTGTTACGAGGACTTGAAAAACAAATATTTGGAATTTGATTATAAACAGTCTTTGATTTATTCTCATTTGATATCAAATAAACTATGTGTTCAGAATCTTCATCCTGAACGATCGGAAAATAAGTTACTATAAATATGCTATTTTCTAACCAAAGAACATTTCTGACTATAAAGGATGTAATGTTAGCATTCGCGAAAAATAATAATAATATATATCTATATTAATCTGTAAAACGAATTAACTTACCATAATAAGTAGATTCTTGAATTCCTGGTGGTGCTTGATATGTTGATTTAACAATTCCATCAGGAGTAAATTGTACAAGCCTTCCAGACTGACTACCGCAAGCCAATTGCCTTCCTTTTGGTGACCAACATACTTAAGAGATTTACAATAATAGTTAATAATCTAAATAATCGACTTGTTTGAATTGATTTTGCCACTTACTAGCTGTCACTTGCTCGCCAAGTTTAGAATTTTTCACGGAACCAATTTCTACGTCAGATATAAGATCTTTAATAGAAACGGTACCAGATTCAAGCAAAAATGCAATGATTTTATTATTTTCTCCAGGATTAGGACGAATATCCACGACATTGTCCGAAAATTTCATGGTTTGATATGGCTGAATTTTTGAAGACTAGTGTAACAAAATAGATCGCATGTTAATGAAAACGTTTATTACTAAAAAACTTAATAATATTATGACAACAAATAAATCTTACCTCAGATGAAAATATGGTAACATCATAACATAATATTTGACCACCTTCAACGCCCACAATTATAGTGAGTTGATCGGAGGTCAACTTTAATAAATGAACGCGTCCTTCAGTTATATTAACGTGAATCCCTTGCGCAAATGGCTTATCCGATTCTGTGTCAGAAGAGTAAAAGGCGTTGCGTAAATCTTTTGTAAGCGCGTAAATAAAACCTATTAACATTTATAAGTTGGTTAGATTAGAAAATTCAAAGTAAAAAAATCACCATGTATGTATAATATTATATAAACTCTTTAACCTTTGGATGTTCCCGCCAAGAAAAAACCATATAAGCTAGAAACCGTTAATAATGAGGAATAAGGAGGAATAGAATTCTCATCAAAAATGTCTTTAGAAAGTTTTATTCTTTTTTTTAGTTGTATAAATTCAAAGAACTACGTGATCCAAGATTCCGTAAGGCTTAAACCATTTCAAATCGTAACATTAATTGAAAGATTAACAGGTGAACTTACGTCAACATCAAGTTCCTCAAGCGTTGTTTCGATTTTTTCGATTTTTTCTTCAGACATTGTAAAATCCTTGCTTAATTATTAAACGAGCGAATGTAAAAATAAAAATACTTTTTGTTATGCAAATCATGTGTGCTCGCCCTATCACGTGATTTTAAGAAAATCGAGGTTTAAATTAACCAATTACCCACGGGATACCCGCCCTTTTTGATGTATCGAATTACAAAACAAATCCCAAAATTATAATATTTACAACTATATGGGAGGTTTGCTAGGAAAATGGGGCTCTGAGTAATTTTTATTAAAATTTTAATTTTTATTGCATTTTAATGTTTGATAATGTTAGATTAAAATGCAATAAAAATTAAAATTTTAATAAAAAATGCTCAGAGCCCCATTTTCCTAGCAAACCTCCCATATGTTAATCATTATCCAAAAAAAAGAATTTTTGTATATCAAATAACTAATAAATAAACTATTTATAATTACTTTTCATTTGATGTTAGTAATGCTTCAAAATGATTTATATAAAATAATTATCATTTTTCATGTAATATTTTTATTCAATTACATTTAAATATTATAATACAAATGTATCTTAGTGCTGAACAACTTTATTTAGACTTTGAGAAGCGATTTTATTTGACTAAAATGGTAAAATTATATTACAAAGTATAAAGTGAAATTATTTTAGTGATTTGATTTTGAAAAATATAAATAACTTTACAAATATCTAACCAATATTTATAAAAATTTATATATGAGTATTTCAATAACTGTTGAACAACTTTACTTAGACACTGAGAAGCAATTTCATTTGACTAAAGTAGTGAAATTATACTTTAAATTATAAGGTGAAATTATATAATATATGGGAGCTTGTTGATAGAAGAGGGGAAATCTAAAAAAAGTTTTTATGAATTAAAATTAAATCTAGACTTATTTTACTAAAAACATCATATTTAGCATATGAAGTAAATTTTAATTTTTTTTATATTTCCTCCTTTTCTATTAATAAGTTTCCATATAAAAGAAAAAATTAAAAGAATTACTAATAGCTTTATAAATACTTGCAGTTTCATAAATAAATTTTATACCAGTATACTTAAATAATTATTCAAAAGTATTAGCTTCATTTTTAAAAAATACTATATTAGAAAATATAAAAAAAGAGAGAAATAATGTCAATAAACAAATAATTTTTTTTTTTTACACATCTATTTATAATCACAATAATATAATTTTTATATTGACAAATAAAAAACTCTTTCTAATAACCATCCACTTTCCTAAAAAAGATTGACAAAAGAAATAAAATATGTCTATTACTAAAGCTATTATTGCTAAAAAAATAATACAAATGAATACAACAAACTAACAAACAAACTAACTTTAACAACAACAGTAAAGCATCTGATTCTAACACTACTGAAACAAATAAATTTATTTCTTCAAGAAAACAAAGAACTGCTTTTACTCCTAATGAACTCACTGAAGAAACTTTAAAGTAAAATATTACTGATAACAACAATCATATGATTAACATCCCACTTATTATATTCAACTAACACCCATAGAAGTTACTGAAACAGAGAAACAAACTGAAATAAAACTTAATATAATCTCTGACTTGAATACTCAACAAACTATTATTCTCCTAAAATTTATCACCAATGACTCTATATATGCTTTAGAAAATAGTGATAACATATTCGAAGACACAGATTTTGAATATATCTTCCAGTAAATAATAAAGAAAAAATAAACAGTTTTAGTTAGATGAAATAGAACAATGAAATAATGAATCATGTGCTCACAAACACAAGGAGTTTCTTATAATATTATTACTGCTTCTACACATTTTTACGTGACAGATAACATGTCAAATATAAAAGAAAAATTTATTGCTAAAAAATACACATTAATTAACCTCCTATTTATATATTATAATGGCTATCAAAGATCAACATACATTTCTAAATTAAGAAAATTCTTTGTCTACTTTTAGATTATGGAGGAGCTTACACATGTAATTAACAAAGTACAAAAAATACAAACACAATCTGACTTTTATAGTTATTGGCCTTAAGATTAAAAACTAAAATAAGATGCTAAAAAAAAAGGACTCTGTAAGTCTTAGATATATCCCATATTCATTAAATCTGACATTTTTCGAAATTACTTTTCCAAATTTAATTTGATTTTCAGATCCTCAATAATCATCTGTATACCATAGCAGATTGTCTTCATTATTTTCAAAAATGCTGATACTATTATACCCTTTTATGATGATCTCTGATCATTACAATTTCTAGAAAATATTTTACGTATTAAACCTATAGACTTAAATCTCATGCAAATCTCATTGCGTTAATAATTTGAATTAAAACTTACTGAACTTCTACTGAATACTAATTAATAACAGTTATTCAATTTTTTGACATACATTAAAGCTCACTCTTATTTTATTCCTTGAGATCAGCAATATTATCTTTGATCATACGCTTTTATCAATTTCACAAATCTTGATAACCTTGATGCTGCAGTGGCACAGTCTTAAAATTCAAAGGAAAATCTCTTTACTAGATGAAGGCATCTATGAAATACTGTTACTCTTGTGATACTTCTGGACATAAATTCAAAGAGTATACTAATAGAAGACTGGTTAATTCTTACAACTATTATATGATCAATTCAAACCAGAACAATACAGACTATTTTGCATCTTTCAAAATAATAGTCCTAATAATCCTTCATTTTCTAATATGGTTAAAAGTAATATTAATCACAAAATATAAGAAATTGAATCTTTTAAGATCCCTTCTAATGTCGTAAATACACTTAAAATTATTTAAGAAAGACTTAATTTGCTTGAAAATCAACTTATTACCATTAGTGATAAGATCACTTCTATTAAGAATAACCTCATTATTCATGAACAAAATAAACAAGATATTGTTTTCGTTTAAACTGATTGAAATACATCCATAACATTGAATATAAAGCAGAACATATTACTGATTCTCAATATAAATTTTCTCTACACAATTCTCACTTAATGCTAGAAATTCAAATTATATCTTTCAAACAAACGATTATGAATAATATACCCATTATTAATACTAGTATTCCATCCAATCTCACCAATAATAGCTTTCAACAAATCAGTTTAGTAGAATCATCTATCAATGATATTAAAAATAAAATGCACTAATTGCTTGCTACCATCAACCCACTTATCCAAACGGTAATATCTTTTAAATAATGAGTGTACAACATAATATCACACAAAATAGTATCATAGTATCCAAAAGCATCATAATATATCAGATACCCATTCCAATGAAAATTCTCAAATGCTTATCAATAATCCAAATTTTTTTTCTTTTATCACATATAACATTAGAAATTGTACATCTCAAGTTGTAATGAATCAAATAGAACAATTTTTTTTAAATTACAATAAGTTTAAGCAAAACACATTTTAATTCTACTAATGCTCTCTATTATTCTTTCAATTTACAAAATAAGCTATATCATTTTTATTTTCTTTAACGAACTCTAAATCAAATTGTCAAGATGTAGGTTTCATAATCTGAAACTATTTGTTCGATTACATATTTTTCACAAATTTCTTTTCGATCGTATAGCTTATATTGATCTGCAATTCAAGAACAAAACCAAATACAAAATCTTTTAAGTTTATTTATCTACTAAAATTAGTAATCTGAATAAAGAAAATTTCATATTTTAATTGAATAAACCCTAATTAATTTAATACTAAAAGTGTAATCAAAAGCTTATCATATAATCCTTATTAGAAATCTTAATATTGATCACTATAAAAGAAACGATAACAATTACAAAAATTAGAATTTTTGTATCTTTATCAATAAACTCATCAACCTCTTTTTAATTCATACTGCATTCTTAATTGAACAAAATAATTATCTTTTATCATATATTTTTCTTCAATTACATTCTAACAAATCCTCACATATTAACTACATCTTCACTTCTTCATCACTCTCTCATAATTTAACTTCTTTAAAATATTTAATTCTTCTGCTATCCTTTATAAATCTGACCATCATCCTCTTTAAATTACTTTATACAAAAATAATATTTTTAAAGATTTATTAATAGCTTATCACAAACAACGCAAATCTACAAAAAAAGCTTTTGATTTTAGTAAAATATCCTTTCTATACTGGGATTTGTTTTCAGATAAACTGGCTAAATTTATCAAAAACTCAAGTAAATATCGAAATTGTGAAATCAATAATCTCAGCGTATCCCACTCAACATTAAATAATTCATGGGAATTTTTTGCTCAATTTATGATTAAGGTTACCAAAAACACATTCCTAAATATACTATAATAATCAAATATAAATCCTTATATACTTTCAATAATTCCATTATTTATAGATAAATTAAACTACTTTAAAAGTTATATTATAAAATAAAGAACTATACAGATAAGAATGATATTGTTACCAACAATTATCCATTCATCATTGATTTTGATGAATATAATAAAATTCTTAAGATAGCATCTGAACACATGATTTCATCTGCAAATTTGGACACATTTTTCAATCAAAAAAATGTCCAAGCTTATCAAAAAGAACTTAAATTTTCTATCATCAAATCTTTAGAATACTAGAAAATAGAAACTGTTATAAGTCCGAAGTGAAATATTTATTTTACTAATTATTTTTATTGTGATATTTTAAATTAGAATTGCAGACTTAAAGCTAAATCCATTAGAAAATAAATAAATGCAATAAAAATAAATGTATATTCCTACAATAATTAATATATATATATGCAATGTAATAAATAGAATAAAATATTATAAATATAAATAAATGTATTATTATTATATGATTAGCTTAATTGTATGCAAACTAAAAAATATAATAAAATTTAATTAACTAAATTTGTAAGCATTGTTAGCTGTTTTTACATATGGTTTTATAACACTAATACAATTTTATTATAGAATATAACACTAAAATTGACATGCCGATCATGCTGTGTGATATTCAATTAAAGTAAAATATAAGTCACTATGGAATTTCTCTTTAGCATACATAATGGATAATAAATTTATAAGTCAAGACACTCTTAGAAAGCATAAATCTAAAGAGAATAAAATATCTAGCTAGCATGAATTAAGTCTTACAAAGCAACATGAATACAAGCAGCAAAAAAAGCAAAGAAAAATATTGAAGAATGAGAGACGTGTTTTGCACGTGATAATAACCAAAAACATGTAAAGTTAACAATAAAAACGGATAAACAACACGAAAAGTGACTAACTTCTTATCATGAATAAAAAACTTATTTGAAAAATATTATCCAAAATCAAGATCAAGACTTGAATCCACAACAGGAATAACTGCAGCAAAGGTAAAGCTAAAGTAGTGGTGCAGTTGATGCATATACTCATACTGAGTCACAATTTACAGCTATACTAAGTGAATTTGAACAGAGTCTTCTAAAGAATTTTTGCAATAAAGTTAATAAATTCAAATATAATCTTTGCCTTATATGCAATGAAAGTTTCTATTAATATTATTTGTAAGAAAAAATGCCAACGTTGCTATTACTAAAAGAACGCTTCAAAGAAATTCTCAGCGGATAACAATATAGATCCAGATGAAGTTCTCAATGAACTTCAAGATCTTACCGAAATTGAGAAAATGTTGATTATGTAAGATTTTTCTGTGATATCAGTCTACAGACTTCATAGAGGACAACATAAATATTGTGAAAATGTAATCAACTTTCCTCAAGATATCTAAGATTTTGTTTTAAAACTTCCTTGACATCCATCATCATAAAATGTGCTTGTAATACATCACCAATCAACAAGTAATTTAGAAGCATTTAGAGATTTTAAAGTTCATCATACTAAGGTTACCTGTACATTGATTTGGCTAAAAAAAATAATTGTTACTACCGTGATGTAATAATTGATTTTGAAGTTCTTCAATCTCTACCAACTGATGGTTCAATTGATGACCAGCTTAAAAATATTGTCCAAGAACTGGATTATAAAAATGAAGAAAACACAATTACATATATCTTTGTTCCACTTTCTTCTTCAACTCATTGTGAAGATGTTGCTATTAAAGTACTTTTAATCGAATACAGGAAAATAATCATTATGTTACATAGCTGCAAATAAATAGTAATCCTATCAATGAATTTCAGACGTCAGAATATATCGCATATATATTTCTATCTTTATACCTAACTGGAAATGCAAACCTTCATACAGAATGCATTAAAAAAGTAATATCAGCTGAATATTTTAAGTAACTTCTTATATATAGAGATAGAAAATTTGCACAATATGCTCAATAACAATATTTTGTGTTAAAATCTCAAATATGTTGGCAGGAAGACTACAAAAAGAAAAGTATATGTTAAACAAAATCTCACTAATCCTCAAATCATCGTCTTAAATATTCAAGAAAGAATTAATTAAGGTAACAACCATATTTCTGACAAAATAATACGTTTTGGTGAAGGATTACGTGAATTCCATCAGTTCTAGAATGCATGATGCTTTGAACTCTCTGACATAATAAAGCAAATAGAAGTATAGGGCTTGATCTTTTTTACGTTTAGTGCTGCTGATTTGCACTAGCATGAGCTTCATAAGCTTATGCCGTCTAGCGATAATTCTGAAATATCGGCTAAACATTATCACCAAAATATTATTAAACATCCCTATTATACATAAAGTCGAAATGAAAACCCAAAAAGTCAAAATGAAAAGTCGAAATAGTCGAAATTAACTTATATCATATGATTTTTTATATATAGAAAAAATACAAAAACAAAAGATGTATGATCTCGGTCAATATCGCACTGATTCATATAAAACAACTACCATTTGATTCCTCGTGACTAGACGGATCCAATGAGCTAACATTCATTGATATTGGATCATCTCATCTCGAGATATTTGCGATTATATTTCTAAATCCAGACTCTTTTATTTAAAGTAGAATTTATTGATTTATAATTTCAGCTGATAATACAATTGCGAGTATCTCGTATTTGTATGATCCAAATCAATGAATATTAGCTCATTGGATCTATCTAGTTTCGAGGAATCAAATGGTAGTTGTTTTATACGATTCGAAACGATATTGACCGAGATCGTACATCTTTTGTTTTTTTGTTTTTTTAAATATAAAAAATTATGATATGACGTCATTTCGACTATTTCACAACTTTAGCTTCCAATGCACTAGTTGAAATCATTTCATTCAGCACTAATACCATTTGGTTAACATTCAGCCGATTCGGTCATATGATTTGGCAAAATTCAGCTTAAGTTACAAAAATCGATAGTTATTTGTTATATTGTACATAATTTAGCATTATTTCAGCACTAATACCATTCGGCAAACATTCAGCTGATTCGGTCATGTGATTCAGCAAAATTCGACTTAAGTTACAAAAATC
>CAMKVN010000107.1:0-41966 GCA_946474995.1 Funneliformis geosporum
AAAATCATGTGATATGACGTCATTTCGACTATTTCGCGACTTTAGCCTTCAATGGTCGAAATGATTTCGACCATTTCAACCATTTCAGATATCCGAAATGATCTATTTTGACTTCATGTATAATGATTACATTTAATCCATGATTTAATAGTTGAAAATGCTGAAAATGCTATTTCAATAGGATTATAATCAGGAGAATAAGGTAGAAGGAAAATAACACAGCATCCTAACCCTTCTAATAATATTCTTAATTCATTATCATGATGAATTCTAACATTATCTATTACAATAACACTATTGTCTCCTAGATATGGATTCATTATATATACCTAAAAAATAACAATAAATTTTAGCGTTAATAATTATAATATAAAAAAAAATCAAATAAAATGTATAAATTATTATTTACCACTTGATTAAGAATAAAATCAACAAATTTTTTCTATTATAAGGTTCTTCAAATACATCAATAGCAATAAACCCATCTAACGTAAATGCAGGTAAAATAGTATATCATTTTTCTCATATAAAAACTACTTTCTTTTGGGTGGGTGTATTTTTAGGTGAATGTTCATATAATTGTGACAAACTTCTTTCATTTTTAGCACTTTCATCAAGAAAAATAAGTTGATTTCATGTATAGTATTCACCAATTATAGCTAAATAATGTGTACGAACAATTGTATTTCTTTCTAATGTTACTTTTTGTAACTTGATAAAAAAATATATAAATTAGTTACATATAGTCCCTGGTAAAAAGAATGGCAGACACAATTTTAAACGATATGTAAAATCTTTATTATTTAAATACAATTTTTTTTAATTAATTGCCAATACTAATGAAACAATTTTTATTAATTAATTAATATTTTGTGTGACTTCCTTCTGCATCGATACATGCTTTAATCCAGTATGACATGCTATTATACATCTAAGTAACATATCATTATCGAGCTTGTCCTATTCCTGCTAGATTGTGATAAGAAATACATCAAATGATTTATAATTATATTGCTAGTTTTATGTAGTAAACTGACATATTGATCACATGTGCGTAAAGAAATGCACAATCATTATGAAATTTCCTTCGCATTATACACATTTTGGTTTTAGAGTGTTAACACTGAGTTTCATTTTATTTCAAGGGAGCTTAACATGATCATGGGGATAAAATCAAAATCAAAATCAAAACAAAAACAAATTTGTCTTACCCTTTTAAATTGGAGTTCCATTGTCTGATTTGGTCATATAAATTATGGCCTAAATCGGAAAACTGAACATGTCATGACCTAAAATCAATGCAGTATTACTACTGCCATTCTTTTCGCTGGGGACTGTATATCAAAATATCTATAATATATCAATACTGTAAGTAAAATAATTTACCTTTTTCTAGTAATTCCTAAATATTGAAGTGACTGCCAAAGTGTTGCAACAGATGCTCTTTTTCCAGTTAAACATTCCATTTCATATGCTAACTCATCCAAATACCAATCCACTTTTCTGTTACAAGATTTCTAAGTATAACCATATCTTCTCTACTAAATAGCTTTCTTTGACCAGGAACATTTTTGAAAGGATTTTGAACACATGCCCAGCATATATATCTTTTTTTTATTATATTTACAACATCTTTACTCATATGTAAAGTGTTAGCAATATCTACAGTAGACAATCCATCAATATGGAGATAAATAATACGCCAATATAAATAAGTCTTTACTGAACTCTCAAGGCATAGTTGAATTCACCTATAAAAAATAAAACCACTTTTATTATAAATTATATTTGCAATTGTTTTGTAATCGTTTTGGAATCTACAGAATCTTTAGGAATCATTTAGGAATCGGTACTTACATAACTAGTAAAATATAAAGCGAAATAAAAAAACCATTAACGAAAGTGGTCTTAGAACTATGCAGATCGAAAAATATTTTATGTTTTTATATGAGCACGTGAGTTTTTTATAATTGCCGATCACTGCCTGATCACACTAATTTGAAAACGGCTATATTTCTGGTAAGTCTGTCCGAGCAATTATCAATTGATCATATTTTGATACGATTTATAATTCCGGCCAAAATTATAATAATTTAAAAAATTCACAATCACCGATTTTTGTGGGAAATATTTTATATAAAAACTTGGTTATCAAAAACTTGGTTATCTTTACTTTCACTAATAAATGCAATCAAATTTATTTATTTCTAATATCAATTAATAAGTAGATTTATGATAGAGTTCGAAAAGGAAGAAATTGTTATATATACCGGTATATTATATACAATTTTTTTTCTTTTATTATACGTAAATTATTTTTTATCTATTTATTTTTATTAATAAAAAATAAAGTAAGTTTAAAAGTAATTGTTTGAATTATAAAAAAAAAATATGTCCTTTAATTACTTTTAAAATTATTTTAACGCTAAATAAAATTTTCTATTACGAAGGTCTGATTGGCCGATCTTTTTCTTATGATCTCGATTTTTATGATCGAAGAATTTTTAGTTTTACAACTAAATGGTTGCATAGTGTACATTTTACTCTACAATGACGACAGATAAGAATATAAAATTCTTTTTAGTGGAATAGCTTTATTGCATTCCTGGACCAAATAGTTTCGATTCTGCGAATATAATTACATATAGTAATTGGGCGAAACTTCGGTTATCTCTACAAATAAATACCAGTCATAAAGTTATATGAAGCCGAAGCATAAAGAATGAATTTTACAATTCATGTACGGTATATATATTTCTGACGTTGCAATTTTAACTAACTTTTATTATTATTATTTTTTTTTTTTTAAAGAAATATTTTTATTAATGAATAAATAAATTAAATAATTCTGAAAATTTCTCGTCATGAAAATATATACATGTATATATATATATTTTTTTTTCTTTAAAAAAAAAAAGGATTATTCTTAGAAGTTCTCGATTTGAAACTAGCTCGAGGAGAACTTTAAAAAATTGTTAGATTTTCTAATGATATATTACAGATTTGTACAGTAATTAAAAACCCTCTATAAATGAACTCTTTAAATGCAAGGTATGAAATATTGATAACGTTAGAAAATATATTCTTTAAAAATTTATTTATCAGGCTAGGTCCATCAAAACATAAAAAGAACTTGTAACAGCTCTCATTATACCTTTTTACATAATTTTATTTGAATTTTAATCGTTAATAAACCAAAATAATTCATTATATATTTAATATAAGAATTCATATTCATTACAGAAAAATAATACAACCAGTAAGGGATTACAATTCTTTATAATAATAGTTCTTTAATGAATTAAGATTTACGAGTATGATTCCGCATCAAAATCACAATAATAACATAAATTTCTACAAACTACAAATTTATTAAAAACGACATAAAGAACCCTTTCCCATTATTAAAGTAAGGTAGTAAGTTTGAAAATAGTTTATGCATCCATGTCCATAAAATCAATATCAAAGTCAATCAAATCAATTAAATCTTCATCTATATTCTTGATATTTGAAGGAGGAATGGGAGGTGCAAGGCGAGGTGCCGCAATCATATATTCTTCAAGCTCTCTATCGAGTTCATTTATATCCACAGCAAATTTTCTTTTCTTTGGTAATACCCTTGAAATAATCCTTGTTGCGGGATCAATTTGAAAATTAGGTGCCACGACTTCTTCTTTTCCCTCATTATCTCCTTCAAATTCCACCTTTACTTCAGAAAACGTACCATCTTCTTCATGAATGACAAAAAGTTTTGAATTAAAATCTACATGATTTGTTCTATTTCCCTTCATTCTCTTATTTCCATCATCATTAATTGATCCTTGATCCCAAATCTCTTCCGTATTTTGATTTTTGTGATTGATATAAAATGTAGATGAAACAGGTGTGACAGCACCAATTCGACTAAAGACGGATCGATTTTCTATTCCTTGTATAAATTATTAATTAATACATTAAAATAATATTTATCTGAATGTAAAAGATGATCCTTGTTATTTGAGCCATGTTACCTTGTCCAACCTTGTAGTATTTTTGAGGTTTTTCCCGGTTCGATTTTGATTTATCATTAGTAATATCACGTTTTTGCAACTTAATTAAGGTGAACCTTATGATTTGAAAGTTATCGAGGTCGATAAGAAAGAAAAAAAAATTTAGAAAAGGTTTTAATAAAAAAAATTTTTTTTCCTTTTTAAAAGGAAAAAGAAAAAAAAAAGTCTATCCATGTAAACACACCTATCGCTGAGCGACATTGTCCCCGTTTCTTGTTTTGGAGGTTGATAACTTACAGGTTGTCGTTGAAACATTATTTGGTCCATAATGAAATAATGAAATGAAGGGTTACTTTAAGGATAAATTCTTTTGGTCGTTCGTTATGAAAATAGTTGATGATATGAAGAAGAATACACAAATAAAACTTGTGGATGATTTATTTATAATGATTTAAAAAGGTGTCACATGATCCTATACGTGAGTGACATGTTATGAATTGAAATCATTCAATATTTTTATCAATTTACGTTCACAATAATCCCGATGAATTTTTACCCAGAAATCTTCCAAGCTTCTGGACCGTCAAAAATATTTAAAACATTTCACCAAATAACTAAACAAAAGCGCGGAAGTTAACGCATCAAAGCCACTCGATTAGGGACACAAAACACGTCAGAACAGCTTATCATACCACCACCGCTACCACGTTACCAGTTAATGAAAAGGAAAAAAAAGCTGATAAATTAAAAAAATTGTAAAAAGATTATTATCATCCCCTTACTTATTCCATGCAAACAAATTTGGAATTCTCATAATTTCACTATCGCTATAACCAGA
Source organism: Funneliformis geosporum (assembly GCA_946474995.1). Classification (NCBI taxonomy): domain Eukaryota; kingdom Fungi; phylum Glomeromycota; class Glomeromycetes; order Glomerales; family Glomeraceae; genus Funneliformis; species Funneliformis geosporum. The sequence continues at coordinate 4,828 of CAMKVN010000107.1, forward strand.
GTTATTGACGTAAATTTGGCTCGGTTCGGTGTCACGTCACCATATTTGTAAACATTAGCATCGCCTATGGCTGTTATAAAAATTAGTTACTAGTTTACTATCTGGTTCTATTTTTTTTTTTTTAAAAAAAAAAAAGAAAAGAAAAGAAAACATAATTAATATACTACGTTCCTAAATAAAGGTATAAATTTTAAAGTTTTAGTTAATTGTACATGCACGGATCACCGTGATTTTCACGACACAGCCGTGAATATCCATCTGCTTAAAAAATTTACAAGAACCATTTTCACATTTTTCATTCATTAAATGAACGCAAAACGCGATAACATTAAATTCAGATATTTTTAATTAATTTCTTAGGTAAGATATTTTATTGTGTAATTAAACATCCTCAATATTATTAAATAAGGTTAGGTTTAGTTAGCTAAACAAATAGTTTTCTGTTCTGTGAAAAAGTTCATGCTATATTCTCCACCTTCTCTTCCTATACCTAATGAAAAAAGTAAATTAATTTATTTTAAACATGACTGATAAAAATAAAGCGTTTCACATACCACTCTTCTTTACTCCACCAAAAGGCACTTTCAAGTCTCTAACCATCCAACAATTAACCCAAACATATCCAACTTGAATAGATTCTGCAACTCGACGAACACGTCTTCCATTTTCACTCCAAATTGAACAACTTAAACCATATTGATTGTCATTAGTCAAGTTAATGACCTCCTCTTCAGTTTCAAATGGATGAACCGTTACAACCTAAAGTGTAAATAAATATATTAATATTTGGAATTTATAAATAACCAATCCCAAAGACTTACCGGTCCAAATATTTCTTCCTGTGCAACACGACAAGATGATTTAATACTAAATAATAATAAGTTATTAATCATTCTATATAAATATTTCGAAAATTCCATCTTTTACTCACTTTGTGATTACAGTTGGTTCAACAAAGTATCCATCACTCAATTCTCCATCAAGTATTATTCTTCTTCCACCACATTCGATAATACCACCTTCTTGTTTTGCCAATTCAATATAATTAAGAACCTTCTCCATGTGCTGCTTACTAATTAATGCGCCAACTTTAGTTTTAGGATCTTTTGGATCTCCAACAACTAATTGGCGTGTTTTTGAAATAAACGCGTCAAGGAATTTCGGATAGATTGATTTTTGTACGAATATTCGTGATCCACATAAACAGATCTTTGAGATTTAAAGTTACAAATTTCTTTATAAGTAATTAATATAATTGTAACCCGCTAATTTTGTCATTACCTCTCCTTGATTAGAAAACGCGGCTCTAATGCTAGTATCAACGGTTTTTTCAAAATCACAATCTTCAAATATAATATTAGCATTTTTTCCACCTAAAAAAAAAAGATTTACATTAGATCAAAATTTGTACTATAGCAATGAAATTGTGCAAAATGATAAAATACCTAGTTCCAGAGAAACTTTCTTTAATAATGAAGCACATGTTTCATTAACCTTTTTCCCGGTTACGGTGCCTAAATGATGATAGAACTTATTATAATGTTCTATTCTAATTATGGAAGAAGATAAATAAAGTCGTATAATTAACTTACCGCCAGTAAAGGAGATCAAAGGTACTTTAGGATGAGACACAAGTGCTTGACCGGCTTTTGGCCCTAGAATAACATATTTTTATTTAACTGTAAAATAAAGAATTTAAGGTTAATAATAAAAATGTAAACATCGCTTACCTGTGCCAAATACTATGTTAACCACACCTTCAGGCAAACCAGCTTGTTTGAAAACATGACAAAGCACTTTTGGGGAAGCAGAAAATTAATATAATAATATGGTAATATGATTGGATGAGTTTGATCAGCTGATTTCAGCTGTTGGAAAGCTTACTGTACGCGGTCACACTGGTCAATTCGCTGGGTTTAGCTACGCAGGTGCAACCAGCTGTTAAAATGATAAAAAATTAGTTTGAAGTAAATTATACAAAAAATAATCATAATTTAAGTTACCTGCGATACATGGAGCAATTTTCCAAGTCAACAGATACAAGGGTCTGGCAAATCAATTAGGAAATTTAACAAAACAAATACGCGTTTTGAAATATTAATATAATACTTACAAGTTCCACTAATAGGAAAATAATTAAAAAATAAATATCCCGTTTTTTGTTAAGTAGCGAGCTTTTATTCAAGAAGATTTTTACTAGTTTTTAGATAAACCTACTGGAGAGATTAGTCCAGCGACACCTAAAGGAGATCTTTGAATATAATTCAAAGCTATATTATCCATAACAGTAGATTTTTCTTCAGTATGTAGGATATGACCGGCAAAATATCTAAAGTTATAAATAGACCTTGGAATGTCAACATTCTTTGCAAATTCCAAGGTTTTTCCTTGGTCTATTGATTCTGCCTTTGCGAATTCATCCAATTTTGATTCAAGTATGTCAGCAATTTTATAAATGATTTGAGCTCTGGTTGAGCGTGATGTTTTCGACCATGTTTGAAACGCTTTATGGGCCGCTTCAACTGCTAAATTAATTTCGTACTCTGAAGAATTTGGAATTTGTGCATAAACTTTCCCTGTCGAGGGATTATAGCTGTCAATGAAAGTTTCTTCTTTAAATGAAGCAAATTTTCCGCCAATAAAATTAGATAATAACATAATAAAAAAGTTAGAAACGAACGAAACGAAAGAAAATAGACGTTTCATCTAAATGGCAGTACGGTGGTACAATCACATGATTAGAAATAAAACGAACCAAAGTTTTATTAAATGCTCTGGTTCGTTTAAAAAAAATGCGCGATATTTAAATAATAATTTTCCTACAAAAATGTGCGGAAGATATGTCGTATACTCGGTAAATATAGGGTTTATTCATTTAATTTAGTTTTTTTGGAAATTTTAATTATCCTCAAATTATAGAGGCTAGAATCTTTGGAGCAAGCCCTCGAGAGATCAAATATAAAATGTACTAAATGGATTGATAAAGAAAAGTACCAAACCTCGTAAGTATATTATTACTTTGACTTATAATTTTTTGACTTTTGGGTATTTAATTAATAAATATGGAATTCAAAGAGGTACTCTTGTCGGTAATAATGTCAGAATAAGCTAAAAAAAAGAGAAAAAACTTTTTTTCAAAATTTCAATTTGAAATATTTTCATTTAAATAGATATAATGTTGCACCTTGTCATTTTCAACCGGTTGTTCGGGTTGAATATGATTCGCGTGAGACAATACTTCATACTATGGTATTAGATAATTCTTATCAGTACCTTTTTTTTTAATTTTCATTTATTTGAAAACAATAATTTATTATTTAATAATTTAGAGATGGGGATTAATTCCCTCGTGGACAAAGGAAAAACCCGAGTTTTCCAAATTGATCATCAATTGCCGTGATGATTCATTAAAGGAAGGAAAGAGCATTTTTAATTCTATGAAGAATAGAAAACGTTGTCTGGTGGTTGCTGATGGGTATGATGTTATATAAAACTAAGTAAATATGAATTTTAAAAATAATTTAGATTAATTTGATTAATTGATACTAGATTTTATGAATGGTTAAAAAAAGACAAAAAAAGGCATCCATATTACATCAAAAGGAAAGATGGAAATTTGTTCTTATTTGCCGGATTATATGATTGTGTAAAGTTTGAAGGTACGATATTTTGTAATTTTCATTATGACCAAATAAATCATATCAATATCAATATTTATATATATATTATAATAGATGAAGAGAATCCTCTCTATACTTATACTATCATTACTACGATGTCTTCAACTTCGATCGAATTTTTACATGATAGAATGCCAGTAATTTTAGAGAATGGATCAGAAGAATTGGCTACATGGTTAGATCCACGAACACCTTGGAATCCTGAATTAGCCAGGCTTCTAAAACCATTCGCAGGCGAACTAGAGATGTAAGTGACCATTTATATATAATCGATCTTATTATCAGAAAATTTCAATTCTTTTCTTTTAATATTTAGTTACCCGGTCTCTGATGATGTTGGACATGTTAAAAATAATTCTCCTGATTTGATTCTTCCCCTCGATTCGAAAAAATCAGTTATCGATTTTTTCCAAAAGAAACAAGATGTCACAGATGAGAAAACAAAAATGGAACCAAATGAAGATGATAAAAAAGTTGTTCCTGCAAAACGTTCTTTTAATACATCTGATGATGAAACATCTTTTGATAAAAAGTCCAACAAAGTTCAAGAGGATGAATTTGATATTCCATCATCACCTGATCCTAAAAAAGAATCTTCACCATCAACACCTCCAAGTATACCTAAAAAATCATTAAGATCTACACCATCAAAATCTAATAGGACGCCTAAAAAATCATTACAATCTGGACCATCAAAGAGACAAACACCTAGGAAGAAGAAAGTTGATAATGTTAAAGAATCTGAAAAGATTACAAATTATTTTTCTACAAAGTCATCCTGAAAAATTAATACCCGTTTTGAAAGACTACTTTTTGAATTGTTTTTAACGGCATCAAGTATTTATTATTTTGCGACTTTATATACAATGCAAAATTCTGAAATTCGGGACAATTATATTTTCTCCAATATTCTTGCCTTCTATTATATTTTATACTTTCGTATTTGTACTGGTTAAAAAATATATTTATGTAAATAACGTATTATAATATAATAAAATAATTATAAAAGTAAAAACCATTATATCGCATTATAATTAAACTTTAAATGGCGCAGCACAGCATAATAAATTAGTTATTTTATAAAAAATAGTCTCAAAATGGCCGGCTGTGGTTTTACCAATAAATAAATCACGTATACGTGGTCGCTCGTAGCTATTGACAAGAAGAAATGAAGAATTTTTTTAAAAAAAAAGTAAGGTTGAAAAAAATAAAAATTTTGAAACCAAATCACATGATTGATCCGTTTTTTTTTTGATATATTATCATACCTTTTTTGATACATTTATAACCTGCATTATAGACTTTTGATGCATTGAGTTTCACTTTTTTTGCAACCATATTCGTAAATACAATAGCTATAAGCCTTCATATAGACTTGTCCCTTAAATAACTTTGTGACATGACTATTTTAATTTCACAAAACGAAACTATTTATGCCTTTCCTCATTGTTTTGGGTTTATACAAAAGATTTTTAAATCTAAGCTAATATAGTTATTATAATTAATAATAAGTGAATGCACGAGAGGAAACAAAGGACAAAAAATTTCAATATTTAATGACTTCCTTGTTTAATCGAAGGTGGTGGTGCCCAGTCCCTTTTCATTATTGTTCCTAAATAATGGAATAAGCATATTTGGATTCATTCATAAGGTTCAAAATACCTTTACGCAACAGAATTTTTTTTAAGTAACATGTGGATTAAAACATTTAAAAATATCTGTGATGTTAATTGAAGTCATCAACATTCTAAATATCGATATTACATCATTACTATAAAAGAATAAAAATAATTTGTAAACCAAATATGGTATAGATAGAATCCTTTCATCCTCGCTCTATATAATGATTTTCTGTGGTTTTAACTTCGAACTTCAGATTCTTACATTTTTTTGTATATATTTTTTTCTCATCATATATATCACCATCATCTAATTAAGAGGAATGCCATTTGGTGTATTATTCACTGAAACATGTCCCATTGTATATAAAGATAATGATCCTGAATATCTTAAATTTATTGATGTAAATGGAAAGTCGGTTCCTCGTAAGTACCCAAGGTCGTTCAGGTTATATATATTATATAGGATTCAACCCTTTTTTTGAGAAAAAAAAAATTTTTTTTTTTGATTTTAGTTCATGTTGTCGGTTGGCTGGTTTCTTTAATATTCACAATCCTAGCTTCGGTTGTTACATTATACCTCATAAAACAACATTGGAAATATTATACAAAAGTGGGTTTTAAAAAAATTGTTATTACGTCATCAAATCGATTCATTTTTGATTTTTCGAATTCATGATTATTTTATTATTATTCAGCCAGATGAACAAAGATATATAATACGATTGCTTTTAATAGTACCAATCTATACAATATTAAATTGGCTAGCATATATTTTCGTTCGATATCGATATTCATTATTTTTTATAACTATAAGAGATGGATATCAAGCTTATGCTATAATAAATTTTTTTAATTTATTATTGCATAGTTTAGGTAAAAATGATGATGAACGATTGAGTAAATTAAGATCAGCAAAAATCAAATCTATTAGAGTGCCATTACCATTTTTTTGTTTGACCTATAATCCAATCGAACATCGAAATTTATTGAAAAGGTTTAGATTTGGCATCTTACAATACGTATTTATCGTTTGCACCATTACAATGGTTACGTTTATATTACAAGTGTTTGGAAAATATTGTAATGAATCCTTTTCTTTGAAATTTCCTAAAATTTATCTAATTGCCATACAAAGTTTATCAGGACTTGTTGCTGATATTTGCATGGTAATTGAATTGATGAATCAATTGATTTTGAAAAAAAATTTTTTTTTTTTCAAGAGGATTTGTTGAAACTAATTTAATGATTTTGATTTACATAAGAACATGTTATTTAAACCAGCTCGAAAAGTTTTAAAAGATGATTATCCTTGGTTTCTAAGAAATATCTGTGTTAACGTGGTGGGTATTCAATCGTAATTTTATAAAATTATTTGATCATATTAAATTTAATAAATTGCTTTTATCTTAGGCATTTTTTTTGGTTACATATCAAGGTAATCAAAGAAACAATCCTTCTTTTTATTTTTTATTTTTTTTTTTAAAAAAAGGTATCACCTGTTTAAGCATTATTTTAATTATAGGAGCCACGTTAGGATTATTTATTTTATTGGGATTTATAAAGGAAACGAAATACTGGTGAATTAACAATTCGATAATCCATTTTTCTGAACTTTTGACCTAAAAAAAAAAAATCTTTTAATAACAAACCTCTTATATATATTATTAGGACGGCACATGATATTTCAACAGGAATCCAAGCAGTTTTAGTATCAGTGGAGTTCTTAATATTATCCTTAATTCAAATGAAGGCATTTCGATATAAAGATTATAGACCAAATTCAAGGAAACAACCCACTCCGATATTACAAGCGATGAAAGATTCTTTAATACCAATTGATTTATTTAAAGAATTTATTCATGCTTTAAAATACATTTATTGTCGATTAACGAATAAACCACTTCCAACACTATGGCCAAATGATAAACCTAGCCTTGAAAAAAAGGGTGCTTGGCAATATTTAGGCGGATTATGGAATGGATTTTTTAAAAATAATAATAATAAATAGCTAGATTGATTATATATATATATATATAAATATAATGTATAGAAATATTACTATAGATCTTATCCAAGTTTAAATTAATAAAAATGTTAATTAATTGTCCAAAGGGGTAAATGTTGGCCTACTATATATATATGTTGGTAATTTAACATAATAATCCGCAGTATAATTCTCAATTTTATTGGTTATTAAGATCTTACTTTTTACTGATATTCCTTATGTTGGATGTAACTTTTCAATAATTAGCAAAACAAATGCATTTTTCGTGCCAGGTAAAAAAATTTTTTGACCTTTTATGAACTTCTATTGTAAAACCGCCCATATTTCTGGAATTTAACGCCTCTTTCGATTTTTATAAAAAGACATTCTTATTTGTTCAACACCATTATAAATGACGCTTGTTTTACACATCAAAATGTAATGCTAGAGCAAATGCTATATTAGAGGTATTTTTAAACGGGATGTTATCATTTGAGAAAAATTGTAAAAGGCCACGGTGTTTGAGGAGCAAATCTAATCAACTTGAAGTCTTATTACCAGGACGATAACGCTAGGGTCATCCCGTTCATATAAAGTTCGAATCGTTTGTTCCTCGGGAAAGTACTTATAATGCTAATCCTAAGAATTTGCTTGGGACATTTGAATTTTTTAAAACGCGTTGTTGTCGATGTCGATCAAGCAAGGACAATTGTATCTAATCCTAATGAATTGGCTTAGAAATGTATACACATTAAAATGTTAATGGTGAAGGTGGGAGAGTACCTATTTTAAGAAGTAAAAGATTCTTGAGAAACTTGACTCACTTCGTACATATTGGTACTTGAATATGTGATGTTGACATTTTGATCAAGGGTAATGATGTAGACGACGACGATTTATTATTTTTTTTTTTAAAAAAATTTTTAATTTACTCTTCAAATTATTCTGATTTAAAAAATCGTTACAAAAATATTAAAAGCAATCTGATTCTTATTATTCTTGTATATATAAACTTGTTATGTTTTGATAATTTGAGAATACTTTTTTAAAATATATATATGTATATATAAATTTAAGTGAATTTATCAGTAAATTAGAGAAAAATGGAGAACCCAATATTTTATTCCACATGGAAGTTCCAATTGCACACCACACCATCAAAATTCAAAATTTATAATAACTTTTTTTTTACTTATTCATTTCAAAATATGTACATGAAGAAATATAAAACCTATAAACAAATTTTTCTAAATAAAATTTCAAAAAACGAAATAAATAAAATAATAAATAAATAAAATCACAATGGGGGGAGGAGGGTCTCAAAAAAAAAATTTTTTTTTCTTTTAAAAATATGTTACAAAAAATATATATATTTACATACATCACACATTAAACTTTGGTAGCCAATGCACCAAGTACCCCTCACATCCGTTCCTCATTGTACTTCGCCCCTTAATTTTTCTAGATCAACAGTGAAAATATTCTTTTGTAATTCTTTTGTCATTGCCCTTGTAAATCTTCCATTTACCAAACCGGACTCCCAAGATAAATTAAGATGTAAAAATTTCAAAGATGATTTATTCTTTGCGTAACCAACGATTTCTGTAAGATAACTAGTATCAATAGCAGTATTAGGAAATAAAGTCAATTCTTCAAAAGGAACTTTGCAATCATTCAAGAATGATCCCACATAACGTAAGGAAAATTCTTGTTCTAGGTCCAAATGATATAAAGTACTTGGTAAGGTCGTTGTGATGGACGTTAAAAGATTATTGATATCATTTGGAGTTATAGAAGAAAGTTGTAGATAATTTAACCGTAACCCTCCAATCATTTTCAAGTGTTGTGAGAAATCTAATTGAGATGTTTCCGATATATCTAAATAAAGGTGAGTGATACGAGTTCCCGATCTTAATATCGAACTGACTATCTCAGAAGTTACAGTATTTAACCATAAATTCTTTAAAGAAATCCCACCCATCCTAATTACTTGAGCAGATAATTTTGGGGATTGTTTCAATAATTTCAGTGAACGAAGATTAAAAGAAGACCCTTTTGCAACAGTTGTTGGTTCATCAGAGATATAACCCTCCGAAGTTGGGCATTCTGATATCATATCAAGTGATCTCAACTTTGAACATTTTCCGAGAATGTCTAGAGATTTCCACTGATAATCCACTCTTGAAAATTTTACAGAAGTGAGCGATTCGGTTTGAGTTTCCTCTATTGCAGATAAGATTGGCAATACACGATTATGAGTTCCGGTAAGTTCAAAAGTAGTTATACTTTGTTGAGCTCTAATTATAGAAGCCAAATTATCAGCTTCAGTTTCATCATTGATTCCAAACTCAACAACCAAGTGACGTATCCCGGTACAGATTAGAGGCAACCTTTTAACGAGGCTCGATATATTCGCAGCGGTATTTGTCCAATGAATGATTAATTTGTTTAAATTAGTGAAGTAAGGTTGACCTTTTGTAAATAACCCCACACCTGGAAGATCATCCAAAGAGTCCAATACCAAGGTATCCAAATGAGAAGTCCTGACAAATAATTTACAAAGTGCCTTCATTATCGTAACCTGACGATTTGGATTTAAATCAGGTTTACTTGGTTTAATTTTTCTACTAAATTCTTTACTACCTAAATTTCTATAACATCTCCTAACCGCCATACGAATTAAAGGGTAATTTAATTCCTTCAAGAAAGCAGAATAATCAAAATATGGACCTTTTAATTCTAAATCTTTCATATTGGATAATTCTTCTGAAAATAATATTGATTTTTCTTCATCATCAAAACATGATACATAAGTTTCTATCAGACTTTTTGACGAACGTTCCTTATAGACAAGGGGTCTAGGTCTAGCCCATAAAATTGGTACGATTTTCCTACACCAAGCCCTATTAACGAATAAACATGAATGTAAAGTGGATTGATCATGTATATGTTTAAATATATCGTCAATTGTTTCCGAAGGTAATGATGGAAGGTTACGATGTTTTAATTTTTTCGTCGTTGTCATATTGTATTTAATTTTTTTCAAAAAATGAAAAAAAAAAAAGAAGGGATTATGAACATTTATGGTCAAATCATTGTTTAAATAAGCGAAATCTGATATGTTGTGACCAATTATTATAAAAAGATCCGGAATCGAACATCTGTTACATTGTCGATCATTCCTCCAATTTAGAAAAAAAAAAAGCCAATTTGCTTTTTAATAATGAACCTGGAGTCGATGTTATACAAGTAATGTTGTGCTTGAGAGACGAAATTTCTGAATTTTATGTTTCGAGTTACTTTACTATATAATTATTGTTTATAACGCCGTCAACATTAATCTTATTTCGAGGTTTTTGTGATTTTCAGAGATCCCATTCAAATAAGCATATGTTATTACTTTTTATAATGTCCAACGAAAATTGTTGAGACATGGAAATCGTCGGTTTCCATGTGATATGACATATCATTTCTGCTTAAAAAATTTGTTACCCCCCTTATTTGAAACCTCCAAAAAAGAGGTTATTGAAAATATATCTTTTTTTCTTACCTGGTAAATTCTTATCATGCAAACAATGCATTTCAATCATCAATAAAGTTTGATCTCCATGATAATCATTGTTCTCATTGTCGTAAAAATATTTGTTTAATATAGATATTTTGATTGGATATGATCAATATCACGATCAAAAAATATGATCATAGAAGGTTAAAGCGGTATGTAGTAACGGTCTATATTTAACAAATATTTATATAAATTACAATGCAAGCTTTTGCGAATTTGTTGAAATTCAGGTGATAACTTGCAAATCCTTTCCTATATGCATAGAGATTGTATTATTTCATTATATACGACAACTAAAACATCGAATGTTAAATATCTGGGGTTTTACCCAAGCTGGCGTACATTTTATTAATCCGAATTACGGACACGGACAAGAAAGAATATTGTAGACGAATCTTTTTATATATAATTTACTTGTAGAAGAAACCTCACTCGGTGTTGTGAGTCTAATGAATATCTTTCAAATTCCATTACTTACTTAACAATTTACTTAATCCATCAAAGTCCTCAAGTTATTATTGATATATTACAAAGGTTAACGAATTACACTTATTTCATATTACTTTGTATAAAAAAATATGGAAATTGATCCAACAAAGAGAAAATCAATCTAATTAATAACGATAATGAAAGCAAAACAAATCTAATTTCTTTATAATCACGCATAACATTTGACACTTACCTTTATTTCATTGTAAAAAATAATATTTATAATCTTGAGGAAGGCTTTGTAGTCGCATATATTTTCAATGTCCAAAGTATCCATTTATTCCATGTATTGTCCCGTGAATACGTTGCAAAAAAAAATTTTTTTTATTAAATAAAGACTATAAAAAAAAATAATAATTAAATTCTATCATTACTAAAAATATAATTAATAATTAATTATAATTAAATTTATATATAATAATATTATTAAAAAAAAAAATTTAAGACCAAATTCTTGCCGCGTCTTTTTTTTTTTTTTTTTTTTACCAGCCAAAAAAAGATGGTTAAAATGGACTAACTTAAATTTTTCAATTAAATTAAAATTTAAACCGGCCCAATGCTATTAAAATCAGGTTACATTGGAGTAATCTTTAACTTTTATTTTCATGGATAAAATTTTGTCAAACCTTTTTCTAGTCATTGGAATTTTATACAAACATTCAAAACCTGCCATTGATCCGCCAAAAAAAGAAAATATTTTTTTTAACAAATTTTAAATGAAACCGCTTTTTAAAGGCCATCGAAGATTAATAATTAGTTTCACGTGTTTAATTCATTCTTTCAACCCAACCCATATATATATTCGTTACTCCCAAGAAAAGAAAATTCATCAGATTCTCTAATTCTAGGTCATTAATAAGTTTATTGTATATGAGATGAGATATCTGTTATTTATTTATAATTCTTGTTTGGAATTACTTTGACATGATGTTTAATCATACCGTACCGGACAACATACTCGAATATGATTGGCCGAATGCATCAATCATAACGTGATTGTTATAAAAGCTGTAATCAAAGTCATGCTTTATATCACGATACATTTTTATATATACAATATCGATATCGATATGGATGTAATCCGATCAAAATTTTATTAAATTATTAAATTTAAAAAAAAATAAAAAATGCCACAAAATCGATCGATTAACTACTAAAAACGTCGCATGTGGCCACAATGTTTGATCTCGTCCTGTGACGAGGTTCTTGCTCAATGTAGAACCTATTTTTCACCCAATGTAATAGAAAAATACGTTGTGGCCTTTAAGTTGGATGCTGAGGATGATAACCCTCATTATCGTGCGTATTTCTCACTTCGAAGACGGTGCGATTCAAAGTATATAAATGGAAAGAAGACAATGTTGTACATTTATTATTGATAGTAAAAAAGAAATTTAGATTTTTATAATACTCGTATTCAGTGTCTTGATCTTTTAGGAGATAAATGTATATCCAGAAAATGGGAAACCAAAGGTCTACCAAGAAAAATACGAGACAGCTAAGGATGGGTGGCCTAAGTCCTGTATGAAAGAAGGAGTCTTCATCAGTCGTTGAGGAAGTTGACCCCATCGGGAAATTACACATGCGAGAAATTCTCAACGTTTGTCATGACCGCACTTCAGATATGAATGCTGTCAAGAATAATTATCCCAAAAAATTGTGTTCAATTATTCTAACATTGAAAGTTATGCGAAGGCAAATTTCAAAGCAAAATCTGTCGAGTATAAAGCTCCAGAGGGACCTAAACGAAAATATGATGGTATTTAATTGATGGTAATATTTTTTTGTTATTTAATTATTTAATTATAATTAATTGTAAACTCTCACAAATGCATAATAGGAATGGATAAAAATTATTATAAAAATAAATAAAATATATTGATATGTATAAAATGATGTAAAAAAAATTGTCAAAGATAGCCTAATGTGGCTGATAATTGAAAGTAAAAAATAGAACAAAGTGTGGAGGATACTTACTTTAAAAGTGAAATTTTCTGTTAAAAATAGAATTTTAATTAAAGAATTTATTATTTTTTTTTTGCGCCGGGCAATCTCATACAAGTCTATCGTTTTAACAAGGCAAGTCCCATTTCTCACGCTATTCGCAAAATCTCATATTTTGGCCAGAATTAATAATTAAAATCATTTATTTTTGGAGTTGATATATTTTTTATTACACAATTTTTACGATTTGGGAAAATTAATATATTTCGGAAAACAAAAATTTATATTTGAGGATTAGATTCAAAATTGGGTTTTAACGAATTAAATAGAACTCATGTCCTTTGGAAATTTTCTTCATGGTATGACAAACAAATATGCAAGAAAAAGAAAAACGTGGTATACTCGTGGAAAATTAATCCTCTTTTAAAAATTCTAATGGCGTTTTACTCAATTTTTCATCATATATATTTTTTTTTGTTTATATGCGATATCATTAACCAAGTATTACCACATTCTGTCACGACACGATAAGTTGTGGCTTTGCTAAAATTTTAAGGTTTTTTTTTCTCAAGAGAATTCGATACTCGTTTCTATGGTAAATCCTTGTATATATACTAGTTTATTTAGTATTGTTTACCATTTTACAAATCCTTAATAAATGTTAGCTTTAAGACTAGAGGAAGAATTTAGGAATTTAAGAAGAAAAAATAGTTAAGGAAATTAAATTCGAATGTTTTCTTTAATTGTTTTTCTCTTTGCATGGTCCGAGTTCTCCCCCAAAAAATGTCAACCGATCTGTCATTTATTATTATTATGATTTTTATCAGATTTATTTAATATTTAAAAAAAAAAAATAAAAAAAAAAAATTTTTTTTTTATATTGGAGAAACCTAAAATTCAGGTATTTTAACTTGTAATTATTTGTATGGGCGGTTTTTGTTTCTTTTGTCAATGATTAAAAAAAAAAGTTTGAACAATATAGTTACATTGTTTATGGTGAACAACAGACATACCTGTGCTTTTTACAGTTCTTTGCAGGAAAAAGCCAAAAAAAGCCCAAAAAATAACTGATAACCTGATTTGATACAAAAAAGTCAAGATGACTTTTTTTTTTTTTTCCTTTGCATCTTTGACATAGATCTTGACATTGCAGCCAAGGGAGATGGGGAACAAAAGGCTTTTTAGGTTAAAAGAAAGTGATTCCTACATGAAATACCATAATTGGCAATTATTTCGTTCAGATTAAGCTTATGTTATAACCTGTATATAATCAAGTTTTTTTTTTTCATGTAAAAAAAAATTTTTTTTTTATTCGTTTATTCGCCCAATAATGATTGATATCTCGATCCAATGTAATTTATCTATCTCAATATAGAAAGAATTATTTGAAATGAAGGTTTCGCGTTGGCAAGTACGTCAAAAATAAACAAAGATAAGCTTTTTAAAGTACCTTGTGTTCTAATGCACGATTATCTTTGGGTAAACAAATTGAATGTTTTTTTATATATATATATATATATACATATATATGTTTTTTTTTGTTTTGTTTTTTTTTTGATTGTCTAGAGGAAGAAAATACGCCCAATATCAATTCGACCATTTTAAAATTTGTCACATCCCCAACATTTGTTCCTTTAACTAGTTCATCCCTGGTCAAATAAAATGATTGTGGTCGACAACTGGAAGAAAAAAAATTTTGTTTATTTATGACAACATAATAATTTGTTACCCCAGGGGAGCAAAACAAACCACTGCGTATTCCCCCCAAAAAAGAGGTTTGTGACCCCCACTATCAGTGGACAACTTAAAAAAAATATATTCCAATCAGTCCAGATTAAAAACATGTTTCCATTATTTAGATCACGCACCTCCTCTCCAAATGACTTGTGACAAATATAATGCTAAAAGATGTTACCCAAATGACCAACTTTAGAACGTTTACACATTATAATTTGTAAACAAATAACTTCGGTAAATTCGGAAAATTCCTTGGTCATGAGGTTCAATATTTGTGTTTGTGTGTTTAAGATAGTAATTTCCCGATTTTTCCTTGATTTTACCACATCAAAGAATAAAAAAAATAAAGAACATGTCATGTTAAAGATAAAATATTACAACCTTGTTAAACTAATTAGGAAAATTGTTTATTTAACCTTTTTGGAGCAAGTGTCACGCTCTACAATTGCACCTTTATTTTATAATTGTTTTAACTTGTCAACCTTCTTTTTTTTTTCATTGTTCATGGGTATAAGCTTTTGCACTACCCGTGTTTGTCGAAAATTGTGTTCCCGCTCTTATCGGTCCGAGGCAAAAGATGTATTGAAGAACAAGCACCTTTATTTCCAAGTCAAAAACAAAAAGATCAGACCTTTTCGTATTATTTTTTTTTATTTTTCCTAATTTAGATTACAATTGTTTTAGGATGTTAATTTTAAGTAAAATACGTTTGTTCAGGCTTATTGTGAGATGGAACTTTTTTTTAGTCTTAGTTGTGCATTTACTATGATGAAAGTTTAGACCTTTGGCGCATGTATTATTGATAAAAGGGAGTAAAATTAAAAAATCACCTTACCGTTAATAGTTAAATGATTGCAAAAGCTTAATTTTATAAAATCGGAATTTGTATTTCTATTCATCTGAATCAGATTCCCATAATGGTAACTGCAAGTCTATGGCGAAGCAAAAAAGAACACAATGTGTTAAACCACAAATTTTTTTTATACACCGGAAAATAATTTTGTAAAGAGGAGACAGACAATTTTTTTTTGGTTTTAGAACGATGACCTTCACAGAAAGATCATTTTTGTTTTCTATTAATACTTTTAATGATTTTTTTTTTTGATAATTTTTACAAAAGTAATTAGCTAATTGAGAAAATGATAAAATAATGTAAGATATATGATGGATATATATAATGTAAATGTGATAAAGAAAAAAAAAAGTGAAAGAAACTAGCTATTTACTTTGGATGAAATCCGAAGTGTAGGTGAACAAAAAAAAAGAACAAAGGGCATTTTCTTTTTTCTATGATCATCCCAAACGTAAAAAAATGGAAAAAAAAAATCTATTTCAAGTGGCAAAAATAAAGAAACCACCACAAGAAAGCCGGGTCGCATAAAGGACCGAATTCACAACTATTAAAATAATATGATCTAATTTTCTCGAAAAAATGACTCGAACATGTTTCATGAAACATTATTTTTCTCTTTGCAAATCTATGATCGTTAAAAAATGAACTAAATGATTAAGAACTACAAGAACGTGTAAATAAACACTCGACAGAGAACGAAATTTAAGGGAAAATGATTGCATAAAAAAACGGAAATGAAAGAAACAAATCTTAATTTTTTTTTTTGTTTGTCATATTCAGATTTTGCCAGAAATTTGCCACTTAATTATTTACATAAAAAATTTAAAAATCTTAAATTGATATGAATCTTAGAAGTTGTTTGTTGATATTAGCATAAATAAAGAAAAACGAAGTTTCGATATTAAGTCCATAATTCTTATCCCGGTTACAGGATTCATAATTATTTCCTTAACTTCGTCTCTTTGCGATGTAGTTCGTTGCCAATTTGCCAATTATTGATGATACGAGAATGAAGTGAAGAGCCGAACGATGTCGAATCATCGTTTGAGAAGTTGTGTTTGATTTGCGAATGTAGAGATATATGAATATATATCCACGTATTTCGTTGAATTGTGAAAGATCGTGGAACGATCATTATGCGATTGGTATAATATATATTTATATATATATTATATGTTGAAATTGATTTTTTTTTTTTTTTTTTTTTGGAAAAAAGATATTAAAAATTTACAGCTTCAGCGCGGTCCTTTCAAAAAAAAATCCGCTTGAAGATTATAATCTAAGAATACTAAAGTCTATTTGAATACAAAAAAAAAGTTGATAATATATATATAGATATGAGAAGTATTTATATGTGAATTAGTGTCCATGAACGTCAAGTCCTGCCTGAAGGGGGTTTCAAATATTTTGTTTTTGTTTTTTGTTTTTTGATGACGGCGAGGACGAAATCATTCCAATTATGCATTAAATATCATTTATTCAAAATAAATGTCGGAATCCTCTGGTTTTTCAACCATGACAGGTTCGTCATCAACGACAGGTGGACGAGAGACCAACTTGTACAAGGGCTGACCCTCCTTTGTGATGCCAGTTCTTTCCGCCAAAAGAACGATATCATTACACTCGAGAGCGTAAAGATTTCGTACCGAATGACGTTTTGAACTTGACATGGGCGCTGACGTTACTGTCAGTGATTTTCGGAAGGATGGCTGCTTCTTGAGCTCAGATAAATTTTGACATGCCGGAACTTCTCGGAGAAGTTGACGATTATTAATGGCCAAGCGGAAACTACCGAGCCCATGAATTCTTGTTTCGAGTTCTCGAAGGCGTTCCATGTTATCATGAGATCGCTTTTGCTCTTCGACGTTTGAGAGTACCTCATCGAGCTTGCTCTTTAGTGAGACGGTCTTATTAAAATCAAAACTATCCTTATCTGTGCACTTGAGCAAATTTGTAATAAGAAGTGGGTATTTGAGAAGACGTTGGAATGGTTTGAGGAGGTATGTGGTCAAGGGCATGTTTCGGCACTGGGTTTGTTTTTGTTGTTTCCTGACGAGCTTGCCCAATTTGTCCTTCTTTCGAATACATTCATCGAGTTCTCTTAAAGCATCCTCGTAATGAATGAGGTATGGTGCATAAGAACGGAACACCCACACGTAAGGCAAAAGGATGTCGGATATGCTTCGAACCAATGGGAATTGAGATTCTTGACGTTCGCTTAGACAACTGTTGATTACTTCATGAATGAATAAAAAGTATGAAATGGAATTGAAAACTTTATTTAAGTTTTCTGGAACTATCTGTTTGCGATGTTTCTTTTCGGCTTCCTTGATGGGGTTGATAAAGAGTTCTTCGACCAAGCGTAAATCGCGAACATATCTAGAAAGGGAAAGGGGAGAATCATCTGTTAATCATGTGACTTGGAGTGTTACGATGTGACTTTTTTTATCACATGAAATCACACGATATTAAAGAAAAAAAAAAAAATACTTACTCAGATTCAGTTTTAATGATTTCAAAAAGTACCTCCTGACGATTTAATTCTCTTGGTGACAAGTTGGCAACAAGTTCGCCTTCAACTGTGTCTGACCAAATTGTATTTCGTCGGCAATCTGTGCGATGAACTATATTTTGTCGTCGCATGTTAACGCTGCTCTTCCTGTGTGAAGAAGCTTGAAGGGTGGAATCCTTTGCTGGAGCAGTCTTTGAGGTGTTGTTGAAGAATGGAATATGAAAGGATTTTTTAGTTTTTGCTTCTTGGGTTGTATGTGGTTGTTCTTGATGGGTCAAAATTTGATTCTTCCGTTGTGAACGGCAAAATGAATTTTTTAATAACGACATTTTTATTGTTTAATGAAAAATAATATGAGGATTATTGTTATTTAGTGTGTGTATAAAAAATTTAAAATATTTTTTTTTTTTTAACGAAAAAAAACCTTTTTTTTTTTTTTTGTTCTGGCAAATTTACCACAGATTGGGGCTTTTTATAAAATCATGGAATGATAAAAAATTATTTTATATTGAATACTTTATTATATTATATATTGAATTTTTTTTTATATATATATAATATATAGTTCAATATTTAAAATGGTACAGTATAATATACTTGAGTATATAATTGTCGATCTTCAGTGTTTTATTTAAATAAATTTAGTAAAAATGATTCATATTGATTAATATCATAAATATGTCCACCCAATGATATCGATGTCAGTAAAATTAGGAAATGTTGTATAACGAAAAAGCGCGCTTTTTTTTTTTTTTTTGTAAAATATGATGTGATACATATAGGAATAAAGTAACCAATCGAGTTAAACGCATAATATATAATTTTAAGACAGTAATAAAAAAAAAATAAAATAAAATAAACGAATATTATCTAATATGATTATTATTATTATATAGTTAGGTATAAATTCGGCCACATTGTTGTATCATTAACAAAAATCTAATAATGGTCTATTCGTTCCAGCTATTATGATTATGTCTATAGATTTTATAGTGTCATAATAAAAAACGTGATATTACAAATTACATTAATAACATTAATAACAATGTGTAGGATGCAAAATATAAATAATATAAATTAATTGTTTATCATTAATCTTAAGGGAAAAAAAAAGGTATGAAAATAGATTCAAAACGGGTTTGATAGATTCATAATATTAATTATGATTATTATGGTTGTAAATGTTAAAAGAACTATACTTATTATACGTTTCGTGACAATATTAGTCCCGAACCACTTCTGTTCGTCCGAGGATCGTAGAAAAGTGAAATTTTTGGGATCATTTATTGATGTATCAAATACCAAGTTGCATTTCTATTCGTCAAAGAAATCCTTACGTGTGAGACATTAATTAATTTATCATTATGTTTTTAGCAATGCCTTTCTATTTACCAAATAATTACGCCAGCTGCCACATTTCCCTACTGACATTATTTCTCATGACCGTTACCATTGAAATAAGATACAACATCAATAATTTAATATGTGGCACCGCACGCTTTCTTTATTTTATTAACACGCTGTAAGGTTGTGTGGCGCAGGCACGCAAATTTTAAATTGTGCGAAACAATAACAAAGGTTGAAAAGAAAATTCCCTCTTTAATAGAAGAATATGAAGGTTCTTTTTTGTTTTTGTTTTTGTTTTTTTATAAAAAAAATGCACAATGTGAGTGAGACAAAGAAAGTAAAACTTTATATAATCTTTTCGACAGCATAATAAAAAACCGAAACGTAAAAATTTTCGATACATATTTAATACATATCTGTAATTTGTAGACTATATTTGATAATCCCTTTTTTGTTCAAAAAATGACAGGGAACTTGAAGTTAATAGTTTTTTATAAAGGTAATAAGATGAATTTAATGCATGTAAATGTGGCTGCGGGAGAACATCCGAACAAAATGAGCGATAAATGGAGCAGAGAAAAAAGGCAAGAGAATAAATGTACGAGAAAAGACATTCTTTTGCTGATATGGATTGATAAAATTGATAAAATTAAATTTAAAACAAAAAAAATTTCTTAACAAGTCAGTGAAGAAAATGTACCGATTTCAAACAAAGGTGGGTTTGTCTCTCGTTCCTTTTAAGTTTTTTTTTTTGATATATATCCCGCATTCTCCTTCTCTTTGTATCAAATAAAACATAATGAATTTTTTAAAACAAGAAAATTTTTATTTTTCCTTATGCTCTTCAAAAAAAATTCGTCTTTTTTTCCGATCGCTTGCAATTGGATCTTTATATTCTAAATGCATCTCGTTAAACACACAAGAAGTGCATTGCTTCGCTTATTAACGTCTTAAAACAACATAGGATCTCGTGTAAGAAAACGAGCATGTAAAAATTCTTTGGTGGTTTTTTTCTGTTTAAAGATTTTAGCTTTAATTTTATGCCTCAAGACGATCTTGGTCTTTTTAAAGAATATTAGCGAACTTTTGTTAAACGTTTTAAACAACAAGGTTTACCAACAATATCAGATTATTATAGAAAAATTGACAATTGACAACTACTTTAAATCCAAAAGTGGTAATTTCTTTTTTCAGGAGACTTATTAGCGTAAAGTTGGAACAATAGTAATTTTTTGTGTGACCGTCCTAACTAAATGAGGCGATATACAGATTTTAACCTAAAGCATATTGACTAGGTTAAACAAAAATGAAGATTTTATAATGATAGAAAGTTTATTTTTGACTCTTGTCTGTTTTATAAATAAAAAATTTTTGAACATGTAGGTTTCGTTTCATCATTAATGAATAAAGGAAAAGCTGTAAGTGGATAAAAAAAAAATACAATTAAATGGCATACTATAATTGTAGATTTTCCTAAAAAAAAAAAAAAAAAAAAAAAAAAAAAATCTCCAAATATGCGTTTACATTTCATTCGCTTGCACGATGAACATTTAAATTCGTAAAGTGACAGGAAGAACCGGTCGCATATGGGTTATGGTTTTGTATTCCCTTCTAACTTTAGAATAGTTGGCGTTTTAAACTCTTTAATTTAGTAAAAGATTAACCTTTTTTTCTGTGAAAGTTTGGTTCGAAACATCCCGGATATATTTGAATGTTCTTAAAATAAGAGATTCCCGAGTTTCAAAGTTATTTATTATTTAAAATTATTTCTCATGACCACAAATTCGAATTTAGATGTTAACCAATGCTACATGCCTATTAAACCTATTTTGTTCTTATACATCGTCATCTGATTACAGTTCTCTGTTTCAAATCGTGAGATCAAAAAAAAAATCAATTCATCTTTTCTTGACCTTAAACAATACAATTTGAATCGTAAGACCGTTCAAACGCTTTATTAGCATTCATTCACGAGCACACAGTTGATGGATCGTTACGTCGACGATTAGAACAATGCTCCATTAAATGGTTTATGCTTAACATCATGTATGTGAGTGGATATTCCCGAATTACGAAGTTTTATCACAATGTCATTTCTATATGATAAATTTTTCCTGGAATGCGGTACATATGAAAGTTTAATAAATTTAAACACGATAATTTCAAGCGAAAGGCCTATAAATAAAACCGAGAGAGAAAACTTTTTCATAAAGAATCCAAATCAATCGGAGAAATATTTTTTAAATCGCGAGTTTGTTTATTTTCGTCGTTGACGTGATATGTGTGATTAGATCTCAGATAAGATGTGTTCGATTGTGAAATCTTACTATAATTAAAATGTGTATTGTACAACCATGAAATATTCATATTGTCCTATTTACATGTAACTATTGCTTACAATGAAATGGGTTTCACCAAATTCAGCCCATCCCTACCACTTTTTAAACCAATCTTTGTTTAATAGATCGATTTTTTGCTTCTTTCATGATAAAAAAAACAAGTCACTTTAGTCACTTTATTCTTTTGAGTTACTTTATATGTTTGATATTAACATCTGTACCTTGATATCCTAAGCCACAACTTTACTCAATAAAGAAGTTTCGAGTTATACCTTATGGCATGCATGTGGTAAAAATTGAAACGAGAAAAAAAAATTTTTTTTTTCATCCCAATATTTATTTACTACGAGATCGATAAATTTTTTAAATTAACATCCGAACATTTAGGTTTAAAAAAAAAAAACTTTTCCGAGTAAATTATTAAAAAATTTTAAATTGGGGAAAAGATAGGTGTGAATATTTACATAGAATTTTGGAATTGATGTTCGAATTGTTTCATCTAAAGAAAATTTTTTCATCTGTGGAGTCTCCGTAAACCTTGATTATTCTTTATATCAACCACCCCCCCCTGATTAACAAGACACAAAAAAAAAAACGCTTAAACATAGGATTGACAGATCACGATTAACACATGACCTCATCCATTTACACAAAAAAAGTACACACCATTTATTTGAAATAAATTTTTTTTTTTCATTTTCTTTTTTTAAACACAATATGATAAAAATTTTTCCATTAATATGAAGCACAAAAAATATTTTATCAGGAGCTTCCACATTGAGATCTAGTAAAAAAAAAAAACTTTCCAAACTCTAATTGTTTTCATTATTTATAAGGTAAAGAAAAAAGCAGGGAAAACGTTCACAATGTCTCATATACAAACAAGGAGCGAGAGTTGAACATCAGTTCACCTGAAATTTCAAAGAATAGGAAATTTACTAACCAACTATATAAGATTCATCCAAATGTCATTTCAACGTGATTTGATGAAATATATCGTTTGAATTTCCTTACTGAAGGATGATTGTCATAAAGCGTTTAAGATGTGTTAAAAGAACCTGATATTTTGAAGTTTCCTATTGTCTTTTTCTAATCATATTACTAAAAAAGCGTTCAGTCAAAAAAAAAAAAAAAATAGATTTAATTCCTTTTGAAGCTCTTTTGAATTTTTTTAATATTTCCCGCGCGATTTTCAAAATAACAAACCAGATCTATATGCAGGGTAAGGTAATTTGTCACATCTTTTTTTACCAGGCTGCATCATATAATTATAAACCCATTTGTTTTGTTAATAATTGGGTATGTATGCACGAGTCTAGAATTTTTTCCCCGCAGACATTGTTTTTGATTTTCTACAGGTTTTCTAGTTAGGAAGGGAATAAACTTTATTGGTGAAATTTGTTTGTATATTTTGACAGGTTCTTTTTTGAAGGTTGTTGGTTATATCTAATTTATTGTTATGCGAGATGATAGGTTTTCTTATATATTCGATTGTGGTGTGCGTTCAAATTAATTTTGAAAATGATGACAAATCATGAATAAGCTGATTTGGCACATAAATATCATTATCGTTTTCATATAACGTTGGGTCAACACGACACAACTTGGCTTTTCGGAATCGTATGAAACGTGGTCGTTTAAATGAAGCATCTCGCCTCCATACAATTATAGCATATACATGCTAGGCAATATTATAAAATTAGTTAATTTAATTTAGTTAGTGTTAAATTAATTATGCATTACTAAGACTAATATTATGATAACCTATATTTAGACTATATTTATTTATGCTGTGCATATCATTTAAAGAGCAATAATCCCATACCATACGTACATGCATTTCATAACAAGGTATATCTAATTACCAAATAAATTAATGATGTCATATCATGATTTTCGGGGTTCGGATAATAGTTACGAGAATATGTCTTGATTATAATAATTACAAGGGCATGAATGGTTTCTTAAAAAAAAAAAAAAAAAAACAAATAGACTTGCAACCTACAATGTATAAAAAATGATCGTCCCCAAATCAAACATAATAAATGAAAAATGTTCCTTTGTGATTTTTTGTTCATCAATAACAATATCGATATGGTTCGAGAAATATTTGTTAATCCTCCCTATATTTATTTATTCTCGGAATCCAATCAACCTGTGAAGAAAAAGCGAAAGCGAAACACGGACCATTCATTTAATTTTAAATACTTTAGCAAATAATGTTGTACATAAAAAGGGTCCTTCCTAAAATATCATCTTAATTTTGGATTGAAGGCAAAGCATATGGATATTTTTTTTGTTATGTGAAGATCTTTGCCAAATAATCTTTTTATTCAGAAAACACGTTCTGGGTAAACATTTTTGTAATAAGAGCTCATTTTTGTCCGATAATAAAAGGTTTAATTAGAATTGAACATATGGGCTATATGATTAACCATATTTATAAGGAACCGGATAGGATAAATCGTTCAGCCTTGTAAGTCATGGGATCGTTGATGGCTATTAAGGATCCTAATCAATTGTAATCCCCAAAACTCGATAAGAATGATAATAATGTTTCCTTCTTCATAATTACATTCGGAGAATAATAACAAATGGATAGGTATTTCGAACCAAATTAGGCAGATTGTTTGTTAAAATCCTCTTTTATGGACTTTATATGCACGGTCCCACAAATTGGTTTATGATGGCTTGTAAATAAATCTGTTAAGTGTTTCCACATATATTTTATGCTTAATAAATGTATGGTAAGATCTGGGTAAAATTCCCAAGGGATTTTGATGTTGTACTCTATGATTTACATGAATATGAGAACAAAGGGGACAAAAATTCTATTTGTTTTAAACTTTAATAACTTGATTGTTCTTGGAGGGAAACAAGTTTTTTTTATAAAAAAAAAAAAAAAATTCTGCATAAACAGAAAATCTTTATTACATGTTTCTCCACATAATAAAAAAGAAATGAAAAAAAAATTTTTTTTTTCATGGCGGAAAAAAAGAGATTTCAATTTGTAATTCAACGATAAATGTTGAAATTCACGGTAATTTACATTATCTTACATTGTACTGCGGTAAATCATCACTCTTTTTTTTCTCACTCATTGCATTGCATTTCCCCTTGAATGGACAAGGATTATTACTATTGTTATTTCATTTCATGATAAAGTGGCGATGATGCTTCCACACTTGTTCAATTCAATCTGTTAATTGTCCAATCTACATGACCCCACATTAAAAATTTGACAGCGTGACAATGATTTTTTTTTCCTCTGATCATACTGTTCCTTTTTTTTCGATTATGATCATAAAAAAAAAAAAAATTTCATAAAAAGGTTTTTTTCTATTAAACGCATATGAAAATTGAAGTTCTCATGTGCCATTATCGAATCATTTAGTCCTATTCGAGAAATGACGTGGATCGGAGAGAAAAGTTTACATGATTCTGCGGATTAAATGCTGCGGTCTTCGATCGTTTTGATATCATAATTTCGTAATCATATCACAACATCATCACACATCAATTTTAAGTTCGTCGTACTTGCATCATTCGAAGTTTTTAATTCTTTTGGATCTTCTACAACAACTCTTTATTTTCTTTGTTAAATTTTCTTTGTCTATTTTTTTTTTTAATCAGGATATTTTTTTGAATGAATGAATGAATTGGAAAATTTTTATTTAAAATAAAATAGATTCTGAAACTAACAAGAAATCTCCACATTTGTACAACCCCGCTCAAAGGCCCCCGCCGTCAATCATTTCAATATCTATTGTTTCTTATCTGTGATATATTTATAACCAAGTTTTTTTTTCCCGAGCTTCTCCATATATTCATTATTGTTATACTTAAAAGGTTATATTTAAAAATAAATAATTTATTAAATTGTCACGTGATTTCATTGTGTCAGGGTAAAAGATTGGTTTTAAGGTTTATGATCTTGGATTATCTAGCCTTTAATGATTCCTCAATCATCTTATTGAAGAAATCATTGAAGTAATTTCCTGTGGTCATGTGACCATTCTCAAATATTTCTCGAATAAACACGACCCGGATTCTATGATAATTTGAGATGTGAGAAGTAGATGACGAAGTCAAGACTCTCATTTTTAGGAGGAGAATTTATTTTTCATGAAAAATAAAATATTATGGGTTGTTTTTCCTCAAAAAGAAAGCGTATGACATTTTTTTTGTGATAGGTGAATTTTATTAGGGTTTATTCGGTGCTCCATTTCTCGACTGGTCACAAAACCATTGTGTAATTGTTTGGCAAGATTTGTAAACCTTATTATTATTATTAACTCGAGGTTTATAATTGAAGAGATAACGTGATGATTAGTAAATTCTTATTTAATTGAGATTTAAGGAAATTTCTTACGTGAGCAGATTTGGCCAGAACTACATTATGTAACGATCGATTGTTTTGGCAACTAATTATTAATAATCATATTAATCATATTATACATTTTATTTGCGATCTTTTTTGGAAAATAAACAAACCTGCGCATTTCACTCTTTTTAACAGTTCTTTTATTTGAATCTAACTATTTTTACATAAACAATCAGATGTTTAGAATTTCGCGCATGAATGTTTATCATCTCTCTTAAATTAGAAATGACAGAAATAATGCCACTCTTACAAGTTTATCATTTCTCTTAAATTAGAAATGAAAGAAATAATGCCACTCTTTACGAGTATGGATCATATCTCTGAATTTAAAATTAAAAATTGGCAGCTTTTTTCATTCGATATTCGATGATTTCATGATTTCAGAAGTCATCTGATGAGAATTATTCAATGAATGATGTTATACTACAAACCTCTCGTTTCATGTTATCACACATGAAATTGATCGTAATTACCTATTTGTTTATTAATTTAAAATCAATCCGTAACGTATTGAAACGGTCGCATTAGTCAATATATATTTTAAAAAACATAGCAACATAGCAACATAAATTTAATATAAACATTAGATATTCAGTTAACTGTTATTAAATGCGAAAAAATATAAATGAATCATGTACGTTCGATGATTCCCGAAAGATACGATTTGATTTACATTTTCCTTGTATTCAAAATATTAAAATATTTTTGACATGTTTAAACATTTTTTAATAAATATTTATTTGATAATGCATAACGGAATTGTTATTAATACTTTAATACTTTCGGATTATTTTATTTTTGGTGTTACAATATAAAATGTGTCAAAAGAAAAAATTACTCGTTTTGTAAAGATTAAGGAACCATAATTTTTTTTTTTTTGAGAAGGCGTTTTTGAGGAATGAAAGTTTATGTTGGGTGATAACTTAATTAGTCGCCATACAGTTTATTATGCATGATAGTTTATGATGACAGATCAAGTGACATTAAAAAAATAAAATATTATTCTTTTTAAAAAATTTTAGGTTTTTTTATGAAGGAAAAATAAATATATAAAAACGTGCAACCATTAATCTACGCCGATAATTACGCCTTTTTTTTTTTATTTATTTTTTTTTTTATCAAAGAGAAATGGTATCAATATATGAAAAAATTTTTTCGAGTTTGTTGATGGCCCAATAAAAAAAAAAGCAAACAAAAAAATTTTTTTCCACCTCCCAAGAAACCTTTTTTAGGATTAAGAATTGAATTTGTAATTTGGATTAATGTTTTCTGTAGTAAATTCTATACTTGAGAGTTACTTCAGCCTATAAACAAAAGTTGAATAAACAAATAAACATCATGCAAAAACCTTTTCCCAGAGAAATCAAATGCTTTAAAATAATAAACAAATTTCCAATTAAAAAAAAACGTAAGCTTTTTTTTTGCTAACTGTAGTAATTGTTTACATAAATGTGATTGGGAAAGGAAAATTTTATTATAATGGCAAATGTTTGCATAAATTATTTACCAAAGATTCATGCATAAAACAAATTAAAATGGTATGATTATGTGATAGGTCATTTGAACAAATTTTTTTCTCTGTCAAAATCATAATGACCTAATAGATCCTGTATAAGCATTGATAAGTAATTAAACATTCACATATCAAAATTTATGAAGTTATTAAATTTTTTTATCTCAAACCTATAACATCAATGAATCACCGCATCCAATGTTTATTACGCCATTTTGAAGTTCATTACCGTTTATTTATAGCGTACAAGGGCACACCTACTGATAATCTTGCTTTGACAATCGCGAGAAATATATTAACTCATTTGTTACGAATATCCTATCTCAAAGATAAGATAACCCGCACGCACGGAAATCAACGTTATCTTTTTCATAAACATTATATTCATTATTCTTATTTGTCTTACAAATTAAGCAAGATAATCCATAACCCATTCCAATAATAATTTTCTATCAATGAATATTCATTTTCATTGCTTAAATATAATTTGTTTAGTCTTGTACATTAGATCGTTTCTCGTGTGTTTATAGAGATAAAATCAACAGAAAAGGATTACGTTTTGTGTTGTTGATTTTCCCTTTTGCGTCATGATTTTATTCGCATGGTGTTATTATTTTTTTTCCCTGATCAAAATAAAGAAAATACTGTAATTGTGAGAAACTGTAAGTTCAAATTAATCTTGTGTTGCAATCTAGTAAATCTTTTTAAATCTTTGATAACCAATCGTTACGTTCTTAAATTCGATTTGTAAAGGAATCCGTAATAATAATTGGGTTTCTTAACGTTTGGCAACATAATTTTGGAACAAATCGATGAATTCACGGGAATCAACGGTCAATATTACCCAATTTGCTGTTTACCAAAAAATAAACCTCGATTACGAGAAAGATAAAGTACTAAGGTCGCATGCTTTCCCTTTCATGTTGAACTGTATTTCGCTCAATTATTATCGAAGGTATTTGTTAATCAATCGTAAGTTGAAATATGATATATCATTTCTAGTAAAAATTAATTAAATAATGTAAAAGGATTGATATTAAAATACTATTACGGTATTATTATTGAAACAATGATAATCATTTAGTATATCTATTATAATTTGCAAAATATAAATCAAAATCCTTTATATTAGATTTTTTAAAAAAAAAATAAGCTTAACTTAGTCTATTAATATTTAAATCTAACTAACTTAATATAAACTAAGTCTAATTCATTATTTTATTAATTTTATTATTATAAAATAAATACATTATGAATTTAATTAATTATTATAAATTTTAATTTTAAATATACATTTATTTTAAGATCAATTAGCAAAATCTAATATTATTTTTTAAATCGTAAATTATTAGATAAATAAATTGTTATATAGTTTAAGTAATTAAATAAATTAAATAACTAAAAATAATTTAATGTAATTTGTTTTTCATTATTACTATTATTTAATTGATTTTGAAATCATATTAAATAATAAATTAATATTTATTACTATCCTATTTATTTCTATACTATATATATATTTTTAAATAATTTTAAAGAATAATAATCCTAAATAAAAAAAAATTCTGATGTAAAGCTATTTTTCATATTATAATTATTACTGCTAATCATTAGTAAAATTTTATATTTTACAGATAGATAGATAGATCAAAAATTAAATATTAATAATTATAATATAACAGTATATACTTCTTATTTTATATAAAATTTATTAAAACCAATTTTTTTAACTTTGTTTTTAATTATAAAATTAATAAATTTTTATAAATATATAAAATATTAAGTAAAAAAAAGGTTTAATCATAATATATAATTCATGTTTTTATAATCTTATTTAGTATTTTTTTTTTTATAAGTATATTAATAGATTTTTACTTAGCTTCTATAAATTTTAAAAATTAAAAAGTAATTAAATTATTTTATTAACTTTTATTATTAACTATTATTATATAAATTTATTAAAAATTAAAAATATTAAATATTTTTTTAAAATAGCATTTTGTTTAATTATCTAATATAATAATACCTCTCTAAACTATTTTTAGAAAATTTGAGTTTTAAAATATTTATATTTATTTATGATTAAACTATTTGTTTATAATAAATATCTTTACCTAAACTTCTAATAAGTTTTTCTAAAATCAATTAAGTTTAATCAAGTTTCAGATTTAAAAAAAAATCATTTTTAAAAGTTTTTTTATAATTTAGTTACTTTTCGCATTCTCATCCTATATAATCAATTTGATATAATGAATTTTAATTATCTGAATCTCGATTTTATTATATAATTGTATTAGCTAGTTTATTATAAAGAAGTAAATTTAATATATTTAATTGGTTAAATATTAAAAATTTATTATATCTATATAAAGATTAATTGTAAATTATAATTAATTTTATTAATTTTGAATAATTAATTTTATATATATAATTATATTTTAAAATAAAAATTTATTATTTATTAATAACCTTAATTAATAAATTTAAATTTTATTAGTTTAGAATATAATAAAAATAATAAAAAATTTGCTTATAATTTAATAATAATTTTCAAAATTATTTTCTAATATTCTTTAAAATTAATTTTTATTATAAAATTAAAATCTTTTAAAAAGTATTTAAATATTTTAGTATTTTAATTAATAAATAAGTCTTATATTTATAATATTATTAAATGAAATATTTTTTAATTTAATGATTATATTTTAATATAATAATTAGAATTATTTTATTGAGATCTTTTTAATAAATATAAATTTAAAATTATTAAACTAATCAAAAATAAGATATTAAGAAAAAAATAATTGCTAAAATTACATAATTTTTATATTAAAATAATTTGTAAAAGAAGCTGCAATTAATTATAATTCAAGTTGTAACTTATTAAATTGTTACTTCTTAATTATAATACTATTTTTAAAACAAATATTTGAATATGATGCTTTAGAATAAAAAAATATAAAACTTTAAAAAAATTAAAATTTTATTTATAAGTTAAATATAATATTTTTAGTAAATAAGTATATTAACTTAAAAAAAAAAATTTTTTTTTGAGTTTCATACTTTTTTACTGCAAAACTTTCATATCTTAAATATCAAAATATATTTTCTTAATTAATTCAAAACAATTACATAAGTCATACTAGATGATATAAAAATATTCTGATATTTATCTATTCAAAAGTTAAATTAATATATAATTAATTATTTTTACTATATTTATTCTAGGTTTAATAATGTTTTCTATTCATTATATAAATATAATTAATAAGCATATCTATATCAAATAAATACAAAAATATATAATTAAAGTTGATAACCATAATTAATTTAAAAATTAGTATAATTGTTAAATTTTAGAATTTTGTTGCAACATTTATTATAGTTTGTTATAATTAATAATATGACGCAACTTAAATTATAAGTAGCAATTAGCTACAACTCAAACTATAAGTAGCAATTAGTTGCAACTTAAAATAAGTTGCATATATTTAATTGTTATTGTTATAATTACTGCAATTAAATTATATATAAAAATTTGATGCAATTGATAATCAATAATAACTTTCCTCCTTATATTTGTTTTTCTTTTAGAAATAAAAGACTAGTCTGATTAATCCTGTTATTATTAATTTTATATTTAAATTATTTTTTGATAATCTTAAACTTTGATTTTAATTTTAATTTTATTTTAAAGAAATAATTTCGTTTAGTTTTCTACTTTTCTTTGAAAATTAATTTTATTAAATAAAAATGAATAAAATTCTTTAACTGATAATAATAAAATTTGTAATTTTTTATCAAAAAATACAAGTGAAACTAATGATAGTAATGATAAAAAGAAAGGAGGTAGAAGAAAATTTACAACAGTATAAAAATATATAATCAAAGGTAAAAAAATATCTTGTGATTAATAGAAAATTATTTGTATGTATTATCAGTTTGAATGGAATAATGATAGATCACAAAAATGTGTCAATATTTAGCTTTTCATTGTGAAAAATATCTAGAAAATATAGTATACAAATTTGCAAAAGAAGTTGCAAATGAGTTAATTGTTTTAGATTATGAAAAAAATATAAAGAAATATATAAAGCATATCAAAACTGATCAAAAGTAATCCAATTTACTCTAACATTATAATAATAACAAAATATCTAATAGTAAATAAAAAATAATAGACAGTACTTTAATTAAAATATTTGTTTGTTGTAATATAGCATTTGCCATAATCAAAAATCCATTTTTTATTAATCTATTAAAAATATTATGTGAAGGTTATATTATACTATTAAGAAAAGGTTTGCAAATATACTTCTTGAGCAAGAATTGACAAAAATAAATTTATAAATTGAAAGAATTTTAGAAATTACCAATAATTTAACATTAGGTAAATATATAATAATATATATATTATAATTATTTTTTAATAAATAAAATTTTTTATAATTAAAAATTATAGCACTTGATAGATGGATATTACCTACTAGATAATCTTTATAGACTTTTATGATTCTTATACCAACTTGAGAAAAATATTTATTTCAAATAAAAGATATGACAGAAAAATCACATACAGGAAAATTGAT
The DNA here is from genome assembly GCA_946474995.1 of Funneliformis geosporum. Classification (NCBI taxonomy): domain Eukaryota; kingdom Fungi; phylum Glomeromycota; class Glomeromycetes; order Glomerales; family Glomeraceae; genus Funneliformis; species Funneliformis geosporum. Next base: position 37,386 of record CAMKVN010000107.1, read on the forward strand.
TGCAAAAGAAATTCTTAAAGTTCTTAATAAAGTTAGTATTAATAAATTTTGTATTATTGTAACTAATAATAGACCTAATATTTTTTAGCATAAAATTTGATATTAATACAATTTTCAAAAATCTTTAATGTTCAATATATTATACATTGTTTAAATCTTATATCACATAATATTTTACAACATGAGTTTGCAGCAAAAATCATATAATATCGTAATATTTTAATTGGCTATTTTAAAAGATTACATCAATTTAAGGATTTATTTAAAAAATTAATTTTAAAAAATGATATTATGGAAGAAGGATTAAAAATATATGTTAAAACTAGATAAACTACTATAGCTGAATGTATTGTTATCCAAAAAATAGGATGTTTATTTTTAAGTAAGAGATTGAGTTTGTTATTTTACAAATTTTCAGTTAATTTGATGAAATATTCTTGATCGCTGCTGTTACCTGTCATCAAAGATTATAAATTCATTATGACTTTTTTAAGCTAAATCATATAACGATTCATTTAAGTATGAAGACTTAATGAACTGTGATAGAAGTAACACATAAGTAGATTACACAAACATTACGAGAAATAAATAAAAAAATAATTTTATTAAACATAAAGAAAGTGTTTTATTAAAACATTATTACATTATAAGTGATTGCATAATTATCAATACTAATTCTTTGTATTACATTCTTTCTAGATTAATTACTTCTCTAGATCGCCTCCTTTTTAATAATCCTAACTTGTCCTATTTATACATTTTAAATTGATCTAAAATTACAGATATATTAGATAATTATTACATAAGGATTGCCTTTTAACTATCTAATCATTGCACAATTATTACTACATATTTCATTGCATAGTTACTATATTATAGCTATATAAGAATAACTAATTCCCTAACTATGATTTAATATCTTTTCATAATTACCTACATTTACTCCTAATTTTTAGATATAGCATATTGTATCACATAATACTAATTTCATTGATTAACATTTCAATTTATGATTATATTTCTATTATGAGATCATTTCTGCAATTATGATGTATATTAATCATGCTTTTTATATCACATTTCTGGTCATGTGATTTGCTGTGCCTCATTTTCACTTGGATAACAGTACAGCTTCAGTTTTACGATTTAAATCTTATTTTATAGAAGTAAGTAAATTAATTGATTAATATTAAAAATTTATTAATAGAATTAATTATTTATTTTAAAATAGATATTGTGATAAAATAACTAATGAAGCAGTTAAATTAATTATTAATAAGTGAGGTTTTTTAATGATGTAGAGACACTTACCAATTTATTAATTTCAATTAAAAAAACTATAATTTTTAGAATGAAAAGATGTAAATTTAGCTGATTATTTTATTGAATTATTAAAAATTGAATTTCGTATCAAAATTTATTAATATTTAATTATAATATATTTAATAATTATTATATCAAAAAAATAATAAAAGGTAAATTTTTAAATTTTAATAAAATTTATATTGATTTTATATATTATTTTTATTAGATTTAGTGATTTTAATGATGATATATATTTAATTACTTTTTTTACATTCATGTTTTAAAGGTAAATTTATATATATATATTAATTATAAATAAATTAATAATTTTATAATTGTAATTATTAATATGAAAACATTTCCAGTAAAATTAAGTTATAAGACATAGTAAATCATATGATCCATAATATGATTTTACTGAAAACGCTTCCATATAGGTACTTGTATTTCTGAAGATTTAATAAAAGTAAATAAATATATATAAAAAATTGGATATAAAAAAGGATTGTTATGAATTAATTAGCTAATTACAAAATTATAAATTAAATAAAATACTATTTAATGTTTCTTATCTTTATAGGGAAGATAATTTATTAAAATGGTAGAATACTTACTTTTCTACAAAAAATTATTTGCAAAATTTTGCAATTATATTATTTTCAATAAGTTTACATATAACAAGCTGTAAAAGAATATGGTAATTTATTCAATTTTATAATTATATTAAAATTTTATTTTAATAATAATTAAATATTTTCTATTTTAGGTCTTCTATAGGATAAATATATGGAAAAGATGTATTCAACTATCTATTACTACAATTGAATCAACAATAAAAATTTATTATTATTATATAGGAAATATTAAAAATGAGTTAAATTATCATTAAAGAAGAGGAAATTATAAAGATTATTAAAACATCTTTAACTGAAAGTTATGAAGAGATAGTTGAAGATGTTAACAAAGATTTTATTAAGTTTAAAAGTATAAAAAGAAATAGTAAATATAAATGTAAAAAAAAAATTAGAAATATTAAATCAATTTAATTTAGAATCAATTATTGTTATTGAGTATATATATATTTCTAAATTTGAAAAACCTGAGGAAGTTGATGATAAAAATAATGATATTGATTTTAATATAGAAAATTTAATTCAAAAATTTATATAATTATTAATAAGATTAGTTATATTTTATTTATAATGCAATGTAAAAGTTAATTTCTAATTAATTTAATTAATTATTTTATTTTAATAATAGCGATAATATTATATGTATACTATAAATTTTGTAAATATTATATACATATAGATACGCAATCAATTAATTTTTTTTTTGATTGTTCTTATATATATAAAAAATATTTTTTATGGTTAGGGAGGTAGTAGTAAAAATAAAGATTTTTTTTGATAAATTGAAATATAACATTTAATAAAATACATTTAATTCTATTCAATATACAAATTTATTTATTTATTTTAAAATAATTAAAATTGTACACAATATTATGTAATTATATTTATAATAATTATGTAAATAATCACAAAAATATTTACTTTAAAATATTGAGAAAAATACTTAGTTTTTAATTTATTAAAAAAAAAAAAGGCTCAGATCTTGCTAATTAAATATATCATCTACAAAGGCAAGTTATTTATAAATTTTATAAATTGAATTTTTTTTTTCTAATTTCTCGCTATTCTACTTAATCTTCTTTTCTTCTTTAATTTTTATTTCTTCTGTCTCCTATAAAAAAAAGTAAGTAAAGCTTTTTTTCAACTTTATTTTTCCTTTTTTATAATCTTTCTGATTCTTTAATTTTTCTTTAAAAACTTGTCTTTGTTTAATTCTATCATTTACAAAAAAAAAAATAATGTTATAGTAAATATTGAATTTTTTTTTTTTTAATTTTTTTTAATTTTTTTCCTCTAATTCCTTGATTTTTTAGAAACTCTAAATTCCATTTATAAAAAAAGTTGGATATATATTTTTTATTATTATTATTTTAATTATTTTATTTACTTAATCTCCCTTTAATTTTCCTTTAAAAACTTACTTTAGTTTCTCATTTCTGTTATCTACAAAAAAAACAAAAATGTGATAAGTTTTTTATTTTAAAAATATTTTTTTAAATATTTTTTTTATTGCTAATTCCCCTTCTGATTTTTCTTTAGAAACTACTTTAGTTTCTCATTTTTGTCATCTACAAAAAAAAAGAATATAGTAAAGTTTTTTTTTTATTTTTTTTTATTTTTTATTTTCTAATTTACACTTCTTTAGAAATTTATCTTTACCATTATAAAAGAAAAAAGATAGGTAAGTTTTTTTAAAATTAAAAGAGAATAAAGATATCAAACGTAAAAGTAATAGTAATCACATAAAAAATAATACTAAAAGCTTTTTGGTTAATTGGACAGTTTATTTGAAAATAACACATATTTCTTTTAAATCTATTTCTGAAAAATTAAAGAATGTTAGTGTAGATATTTTCTGGTTAACAGTTTCAAAATATCTGGTTAGTTTTAGATATAAAATACATTTCTACTTGTTATACCAATACTTACATAAGCCTATGAGCAAAAATATATTAAATAAACCTGATAATATAAGGATAATAATTGAAAAAAACTCTATTTAGGGATGAAACTTTTATCTAATTATTCTGTAATATGATAAGCATTAGAATAAAAATGTAAGACCAATTTGTACAATATTAAAGGATTAGAGTAAAATATTCATAGAGTGTGGTTTTTATGTAAAAGATAAAATAAGTCTTTTCTATTTTATATATATAATAGATCGAAAAGAAATATTAAAAAATATATAAATGATCTTATAAACTCCATGCTACAACATTATAAGGAAGTTATTAAAAAATAATGAAAAAATATTATTAAATTTTTATTAATAAAATAAATTGTATATTAACTTTAAAAATAATATATAGTAAATTTTAATTAGTATAATAGTTGTTGAATAAATGTGATTTAAATGATTGTTATGTACTTTTTTATTCTAAAACCAGTATATCATTATAATTGATATATATAATTTAACAATGATTATCATATAAATAACACAAAATCAGAAGTAGGGATTCTAATGGTTACGGTCATGACCGGTCATGACCGGTCATAGTCGTAACCGATATCGGTCGGTCAAAGGTTTCTGACCGACCGATTTTGACCGATTTTGACCGACCGTTTGATCAAATATTTTTTAAAGTAATCCAAGAATTCTTTGCATTTAATTAACAATCATTTTATTTATGTAATT